>JADGMU010000830.1:0-38652 GCA_016920895.1 Vaccinium myrtillus
TAGTTGTTTTATTTTGTTTGACATGAACTAATATTTGACATAAATATTAATTAAATTGGAGTATTAATTTGTTGCACACAACCGCACAGGATACTTTCCCTCATTCCTTGGTCACATGGAATGGGCACTTATCTCATCTGGATCAAAAGTGGTCCTCTTTCTTCTCACTCAAAAAATAGATCTGACCGGAAAATGGCTCCAGCTTTTACAGGCGAACAAAACAGATCTCACTGGAAAATGGCTCTGGTTTTTAATGGCTCTCTCTCTCTCTCTCTCTCTCTCTCTCTCTCTCTCTCTCTCTCTCTCTCTCTCTCTCTCTCTCTCTCTCCAGTATGTACAATACAACGAAAGAGGCCACACCAGAGCAGCCAAATCGGGTGAGTTTCGGCGATGTCGAGTTAGTTCTAACAATGGTTGACGACGACAATGGTAATCTCTCCCTTTTTCTGATATTTTTTTTATTCAAAACCCTCCAAAATCACCAGGATTTGGAGGGGTAAAACGGGTATGAAATCTACCATATCCCCCCTTGTTAGCTAACGACAGGGGGGAGGCTGTCGTTAGCTAATCCGGGTGTTCCCGGATTTGTACTCCCAACAGTGATTTTTTTTTGGCAAATCCGGTAGGAGAAAATGGCGTGCCAAACGCCGACTTGTGGTGGGACCTGGATTACAAATCCGGGTGAGAGGCAAATTCGGGTGCAAATTCGGTCGCCAAACAGAGCGTTATTGTGTATATGCAACAAATAGATAATTAACGAGCTTTTAACAGAACAATACTTCAGAACTCATATAGTTTGATTCGTTTATCGACCCTACAACCACATGGAGTGGGACGTGGGAGTCACCGCGTTACTGCAACACGCAGAAGGACGCGGTATTTGGTTCGTTAGTTATTTGGATATTCGTTTCTCGTCCTTCTTAGGTTTAGAAAAGGGGAAACCTGTCAAGTTAGGATTGGTCGTTAGTTTTTGGTACTAGCTAGGATTGGTGGTTACTGGATGCTGAGGTGGACCTCTGTGGCATCAAATGGTGGCCACTCATGGAGTGGAAACTGGAAAGTAAACCGTGTGTGTTGGAGGTTTGCGCCCAACCAATGATTGGCGGGCGCAAGTCGAATTGCAAGCGAAAAGTGCCAGCTAAAGACTTTTTGGGGCCGAAAACGAACTCTCAACTTGGGGCTCTTAGTGTTTTTGAAATAAAAACTATTACAAGAAAAGATTTACTTAAATAGATGACAAAATTTCAAAATAATAAAGTATGCTCAGAAGACCGATATTTTTGGAAGAAGATATAAGAAAAAAAATTAGATCCTTTTCTTAAGTTCATTTTAAAAAAATTATAGAAATATGATAGTTCACTTGATTATTTGATTTTTAATCTTAGGGATTGTTTTCCGATTATTTTATATTTCAAAATTAGTGAAAAGGTGATGAATGTATATATACTTTTTCTCGTCCCAGGAGGAAAAAGGAAAAAAAATAAAAAAATAAAAATCACTAAAAGCAATGGAAACCCACTACAGGACTCGAACGCTTGACTTTGCACAAGTTTGGCTGATTCCCGTGCCACTAATCCCCAGGTCTGTTCGAAAAAAGGAGATTCAGTTATATACAGAGAGTTTGAAATGTATGGGGCCCCCTAATTTGGCCAAAAATTTGGGGCCCGAAGCGATTGCTTCTTCCGCCTCCCCTCTAAGCCAGCTTTGCAAACAAACCAAGTTGCTCGCGTGCAGTTCGAGGCTTGGTTTGACCCGTTTTGTAAACGGGTCGAGCTTGTTAGCCCAACCAATGCTTGGAGCATCTAAGGCTGCAAATGAACCATGTTGCTTGCTAGCAGCTCTCAGCTCGGCTCAGCTCATTTAATAACCGAGACGAGTTGGAGATCAATTTTTATGCTCGTGTAGTATACGAGCTTAACGCTCTAAATCCCGACTCAATTGAAAAAGTTTGGCTCATTGGTATAGACTCGGCTCATTTCGTAATGGAATTGACTCGTTTGCAGCTCAAAACAAATGTTTTGCGTTTTCTTGGAGGGGCCTTTTCCATCACAACCATCAAATTTGTGATTTCTACACAAATGTGAGGTTGTAAAAGCTCTGAAGCACTGTTTTGTTCTCCAGGACCATTCAGTAACCTCTTGAAAACCACACACACATTTGCAAATCAAAGGAATGTATATGATTTAATTGTTCTAAGATCGAAGGAAACTACGCAAATGGATTTACAATTAGGCACTTAGGCTAGTGCACTAAAACAGCCGGTCCAATGATAATTGTTGCTCTGCAACAGGGCCCCAAACCTTTTACCTATTTCACTTAAACCATCTATAAGGAATTCTTATTAAACCAGAAAAAAGAAAGAAAAAAAAAACCATTACCTTTTCTTGTATTTTTCTCTTATGTAAAATGAAATTTATCACGGTTCTATTTGAAAATCAAATCTTTCATTTTATAGATGCCAATGTGTACAACAACTGTTACCATCAATTCCCATTTGAACGAGTCATGTTCGCCTCAAGAGAAATATACTACTCTGATCGTTCTTGTTCTTGATATAAACATGAGTCGACCAAATCTTAACTCTTTTTTAATGAATTTGATTTTTTATATGAATGATTTACACTTGATGTCTATAACATGAAAGGGTTGAATTTTAAAATAAGAAAACCAAGTTTTGCATCACGTGAGAAAACCATAATTGGTGATGGTAGTATCAAAGATTTGAATTCTTTACAGATAAAAATTACTACTTAAAAATGGTGACACTTCAAATAGTTACTTATTTTAGTTGTCAAATGAGCAAAAAAAAAAAAAAAATACAATGTGATGAATTAAATTTCATAGCCACAGTGCCAAACCAAATATGGCTGGTTTTGTTTGGCTATGGATGTGTTTGCGATAACTGTGAATACAGATTTTAGGTTTCCATATTCATCATTTTATTTTTAGTTGAAGTAGATTTACATGTTCAATATAGTTGTCAGACTAAGATTAAGCTATAATGAAAGTTTACACAAGCAGAGTCGGCTCATAGATTTTAGAGGCCTAAATCGAACTCATTAAACGAGGCCCACCCTATATTTCTCACATAAAAATTGGTCAATAAGGAGTCTTTATAAAAACCATTAAAAAATATTTACCGTCACAAAATGCAAACCATAGTTATCCAAAAATAAACAATCGCTACAATATTTTAAAATTCATCATTTTAACATTTGTCTTCTCGCACTTTTAGCGGCAAACGTATTAATTAAGTCTTTCATAATCAAGTTGCTTCACCATATCCTTCTCAATAGACAAAATAGCCAATCCATTTGGTATGGAAGGCTTACACAAAATTATTTGGGTCTAGTATATATATGTAGGTGTACTAAATAATTGGGGGCCCCAAATTTTTGTATTTTTTGTGGCCTATGAGCCGGATCTGTACACAAGCTTGAAAGCTTACACTGTTTACAATAAAAAGTTAAAAATCAACTTTAAGAGCATTTGACAAACACTCACAACAACAGAGTTTCAAAAGCTAAAATCTCAAAATCTTCTCATATACTACAAATTTTCGTTAAAAGCCACTATGTAAAGAGGGATATATAGTGGTGTCGTACCTAATTCTCCTTATCTTTTTCTTTGACCAACAACAAATCTCCGTTTGAGGAATCAACAAAAAAATCCACTTGAAAACAAGTTAGCAGTGTGGCTGCTTTGGATTGCTTCATGGATTGAGCTGGGAATCCGTTGTGATTCTTACAGCTTGCTTGTGAATAGGATTCATAATCCACGTCCCTGGTGTCGGGTCTGCTTCGGCAGGTGTGTCCGAGAGTCGGTGGCTTAGTGTCTCTTGCCGTACTCATGTCACTTGCTAGTGGTTTTGGTCTTTTTCCTGTCTTGCGTTGTAATCGATGCCGTATGGCGGTTTGAATGATATGCGGACATTTTCAAAAAAAAAAAACAAGTTAGCACAGATATTGATTTGTGATATGTGTGGTTAGAAATGCAGTCATATTTTGATAGTATACATCTTGGTAAGATTCAATTTCTATGGCCTAGGATTGGGAATGGTAACGGGGCGAGTAAAGTGGCTCCCAACTCCTGGATTTTTGTTCTTGAAAGCAACATTAGGGTGAGTTCTCCAATGGATTTTATCAAGATTTTTATAAAATCAACCCCTTGATTTTATCCATTCGTGAATACATTTTATAAAATCTGTAGATTTTTGATATTTTTTAATGCAAAAATCCACAGATTTTATCACATGTCTTCATGAATTGATAAAATCAAGGGGTTGATAAAATCCACAGATTTTAAGTGTTGATAGAACTTAGCCTTATTACAATAGTATCTTTTTTTGGACATCCACAAAGTATCTTTTAGCTTGGGATATTTAGAGACAACAAAGAGTGGATGAGAATGTGGCCCGTCTGTTTGTTTTTTCCATTATCATTGAACATCAATCCAATGGAGCTCTCTGCAAGTGGGCGCGCAGTAGGATTGAATCCTTAAGATTAGTCGAGATACTCGTATGATGGTCTGGATAGTGTTCCCCTAACAGATTTTTTTTGCTTATTGGTATTTCACTGCTTTTTATGTGTTGTATTGTGAAAGAGTGACTATCTCAATTTTCGTAATAAACTGGCTTTTTTACTTTTTTGAGTTAGTGTAATGGGGCTGAGTTATAAAAAAAACAACAATTCCACAAGTTGGTACTTAGATCATGTAATCTTCATCCGTATGACGCATCCCAAACTTTGCAGTTTAATAGGGTCCCATACCTGTCTCCTTTGGCAAATAATCCACAATCCGGATTATTGGATTATTCATTTTGTCTTTATTCAAAAAAAAATTGTATTTGTTAATTTTGTGTCAAGATTTTGTGGTTTCTGGATTTGTTAATTTTGTGGTTTCTGGATTCCCATAAATTTATACTTGTTAGATTCATCGAGAGGAATCCAAAAACCACAAAATCGTGACGCAAAACTAACAAATGCAAAAAAAAAAAAATTAAATAAAGACAAAACGAAAAAACCGGATTAAGTTTTTTTTTTTTTTTTGGTACGTCGGAATAATAATAAAACTTAGGAACCAGAGTCAGACAACATCAGGAAAATACTCCCTCCGTCCCTATTTAAGTGATGATGTTCTTATTCCAAATTTGGATTCGAAAGTTGTTTATAATTTTCAATCTATATTACATAAAATATGCAATATGGATCTTGTTTTATAGAAATCAATGAGTTCTAAAATACAATTTTTTCAAAAGTACATAATATATTATAGATTGAAAGTTATAGACAATTTAAAAATAAAGTCAAAAAGTGAAAGTGGTCATTTAAAAAGGGACGGAGAAAGTAACAAAGAGTGCGCAACACATAAGAAGAGAACTAGATAGGGTAGCGAGGGCTAATCCAGAGGTTGGCAAATATTGCAACTGTCCCTAATCATGAACTCTCGTATGCCAAGGGGAGGGTTGTTGGTCACCACCAACTCTTCTTCCTGTCCAACTCCAAGACCAGCGAGAAAGTCAGCACAAGCATTGGCACTTCGGTAAATGTGGGTCAGAGTGCATCCCGTTCGGTTTAAGAGGTAGTGTCCATCGTTAATGATATTACTTAGAGGATGGTTCAGATTGGCACCATCGTTGAAAAGGAGGACTGCTGTCTGGGAATCCGATTGAATTTGGACATTTGTTAGACCTTTCTCCAACACAATTGTAAGTCCTCTGTAGATGCTCCAAATCTCCGTCTCCAAACTTGAATTTGCAGCCATTCTGCCATAATACCCAAGCTCCCATTCGCCATGATCATTCCTAAATAAGCCGCCAAAACCTGCTTTTCTACTTGGTGATCCATACATACAATTGGAGCAGCCCCACCTCGTTGCAACTTTCTAAGTGAAATGTCAAGCGTATGAGATTGAAATATTGGAACCACTACCGGGTTAGAATTAACAAAACCTGCTTTTCTACTTGGTGATCCATACATACAATTGGAGCAGCCCCACCTCGTTGCAACTTTCTAAGTGAAATGTCAAGCCTACCCCTATATAACTGTTTTGTATTGGGTACCAAAATATCTCTCTCCCCCCAAATATAGTATCTAAAGGGGTTGGCCTGGGAGTCGAGGTGGTAACTTAGGAATTTGCCCCCTTTTAAAATCTTACATTTTAAACCTCTCAACTACTATTATTTCTTATTGTACTTGTTCATACGGGGTCTTGTCCTCGCTTTACTTAGGGTCCCATTATTGTACGATGGGCTTGGGCTTCCAGGAACAGTGGAAGTTTGTGTAAGCTGAGGGTTTATAGAGGCGGGCAAGATCCTATGAATGAGAGCCTTTACCGGGAGGAAGTCATCGCAGTTAAGGCAGTGCTGCTCATTAGTTTTTAGGCCTGAAACAGACTCATGAGATGAGGCCCTGAATATATTTTGCATAATAAAAAATTTCAACACATATCTTCATAAAAACATTACAAAATATTTATCATTGCACAAATCTAAAAATATATTTATCCAAAAATAAACAACAATTACAATATATAGGAGGCCTACATATTTTGGGGCCCCTATTTTTACATTTTTGGGGGTTCGAAGAATTGGCTTCATTGGCTTATACCATGAGTCAGCCCTGAGTTAAGGAGTACAGCTATATCAGCCGAGCAGAGGAAGGACCTGGGCAAGAATTCCAAGTTTTTCTTCACTGAAGAATTACTATAACTCTTGAACTAGAGGGAGGACTCACCGACCGATTTCGAGAGCTGCTACAATTCTACAATTTCCAGTTGACCGAGAAAGACCACACTTTTAGGAGACATTTTCCCGATTTCAAGGAATTGAGATCGATTCTCCCCTCCTCACCTGAAGGATCCTTATTGAATAAAAGATTCCCAAATCAACTTCCCGCCGTGAAGGTATTTAGAGGGAAGCACCCGATCCATACACTTGAGTTATAAAAATGGTACCCTAACATGGTTATTTCACAAAATGTGGCTGTAAACTATGATCTTGAACAGGCCTTTTCAGTTCCTTGCTAAAAATTGAACTCCAAACTAGGTTGCCAACTTTTAAAGAAAAGCAACTCTAACATTAGGACACTAACCTCAAGGCAACTTTCAGTAATTTGATGCACATAAAAGCAGCGCAAGTTTTTCAGTGTTCAGCACACTAACATGCTGTGCTTCTGATGTAACTTCAGTGTATATGATTCAATTTTGGGTAGGTATTGATAGCCAGAAACTTGTGGGCTGATGAAGAGGCCCAATCTGCAGAGGCAAGGCCAGCATGACCTTTTGGGACCAAAACAAATCTCAAAATTGAGCTCCATTAAATAAGTTGCAAATATTGAACACATTACCAAAAGTTTTACAGTATTTTTTTCAGGTTTGACCCTTTTCAACTTTTTTTTACGGGATTTGAGACCGCTCCGTGTTTGTTTAATGGAACTGGTTCTCAAGAGAACAAAATTGCAACGAAGATGCAGTTCATTTCATCCAAATGTCTAATCTAGAAATTGCTTGAATATTTAAAGAACATGTCTTGGATAAGCCATCTAAGACTTTTGCATTCAGTAGCTAAGGAGATGACAGCACAAAGGAATTTCCCTACGAACAAAGTTCCCTGGCAAAATTCATATGGGCATAGTCATTTTAGTGCTATAAGCAACCTAATTTTCAGATAAAAATAAATATCTGAGTTCACAAAGCATATTTCAGGACTATGTAAAAACCATGCCACTTGACTAGAGCTTCTAGCTCAGCTGGTCGTTTACTAGTACTTGGGTGCTGGTCGTTCTGGGTTCGAGCTAGTGGAACAACATTGATATCTTTGTAGTTGTCTAACTTAATTAACGTCCTAACATCCTATCGTCTGAAGAAAAAAAAAAAAAAAAAGTTTGATTCACTTGAAACAAAGTACTCAAAACAAAAAATAATGGACCATTCAAACTTGAAATCAAATGGCAGTCAAACGCTGGCAATGAAGAAACCTGACTTTGTGAATTCTGTTGGAAAAAAACATACCCGGGAGTGCTGGACTGCTGGGTTTCTGTAAGAGGCGCTTTGCAAAGCAGCTCTGATTTTGTCTAACAAATTCACAGGATCCAAATTACAACGACGAATATCTAAGTGTTCAATCAAATAATCCTGATCAAGTGTTTCCAAATGCAGACCAATTGAGAAGACCTCTAACAACACCCAGAAGAGCTATCAAACCATTGCACTCTTCATATGTGAGCAACCCCACGTAGACAAAGGTCTGTGAATCATCAATTGAACTAATTTGGTAAATTTGGTAGGTAAGTAAAACATGAGATTCAAATCTGAGTTATCTTTTCCAACTTTCTTATATTTCAGCAACCAAGCGGATGCTAGAAAAGGAAATAACGAGCATCCAAGAGTATCAATACCCGATTGCCATTAGAACTGTTTGACTTGAGAGGGACTCATGATTGAGGAGCTAGAAGATTCGTACGACAAGGCATACTCAACGTCATCAGTCTTGCTTGGCTGGTTCAAGAGGATTATTTCAACTAAAAGACAGATTGCAGCGTTGCAAATTAAACAACCTCTCTATCAATTGTGGTGGAAATGATGTTCCATTTCTGTTTAACATTCAGATTCATCATTTAAAGAAAAAGAGAGGTAAACTGGCTTTCCCATTCCTACAAATATCTTTACTTCCCTCTTAAACTTGCACTCTTTCGCTTTTGATTCAATGAAAAACGCCGTGCCATAGCTGGATTGTAGTATTTCCTCATATGCTCTGAAAGTCTATGGATAGCTTGGAGATCACCAATCTCTGAAAGCTGCTTCAAGAATGAGTCAAACTTCTGATACGGTAATTTCATCCCCCTATTTACAATTTCTTCCAAAAGAAAACTGGCAGCCTCCATATTGTTGCAATCAAAAAGCCCACCAACCATCGAACAATAAGTATCAGTATTACGTTCACAACCTCTCTTATCCATCTCAAGCCATGTCTCAAAGGCCCCATCAGGATCACCCATCTCGAAAAACATCGTAATTAGCATGTTAAACGTATGTACGCTAGGTTTGCAATCCACCTCAATCATTTTACCGAAAAGCCTAAGCGCCTCAGCGCTATTTTTCTGGTCACAAAGAACCTTGAGGAAACAGTTGTAGGTGACAACATCAGGAGGGTACCCTTTGTTTCCCATCTCTTCCAATAATTTGTAAGCTGCCTCAACCTTTCCAGCCAAACACATGCCTTCAATAAGTTCCTTGTATGTTGATACATCTGGAAGGCAACCACTGTTGATCATATCCTCCAGAAGTTTAAAACATTCCTCCATCTTATCGTTCTGGACAAGTGCGGCAATCATGATTGCATAAGTTTTTGCAGTGGGAGAAGACATAGTCGAACCGTTCATTTTCATGAACTCCAACAGCTCTGAGGCCTCTTTCACCATACCCGTTTTGCAGAAGGTATCAATGGCAGTGTTGTACGTGAAATTGTCAGGCGTGTGACCTGTTTTGATCATCTCTTCGAGAGTGTTCATGGCTTTCGCGCGGGGTTTCTAACTCTACACCATCCGAAAAACAAAATATTGTACGTATTGGCATTGGGTTTAACCTTATTCTTGATCTTCGAAAACATGGCTTCAGCATCTTCAACAAGACTGCACTTGCACAGTGCATCCAAAAGCAAATTGAGGGCATGGACCTCTGTCGCTGTCTTTATGCGTATCTTCTTCTTCTTAGCAAATTTCTCAAGATGGGTCAAGTGTTTTTCAGTGTACTCTCTCAAAATGGTCACTAAAACCTCAACAGGGACATTTTTTCTATCTTTTCTCTTCATGTAATCAAGAAGGTCACATATTATCCGAAACTGTTTGACCTTGTATTTCGTACTAGATAGAATGTCAATCATCTCGTTGTAAACCTGAGGTTCGTGAGAGTAATTTTCTTGGCGTGCTGCCCAAGTAAAGAACCTAAAGGCCAATTTTTCTTCAAAATAAAGCCTTTGGAGGACCTCAACAACCAATGGAGTCGTCAGTTCTACACCCACTTGGTCAAGAGCTCTCTCCATAGAGTTCAGATGATTCGAATCAGAAGAGGCATCGGTAACAGCCCTGTAAAGCTTATCAACAGCGCTTGTAATGCAGTGATCCACTGCAGCAGTTCCACAACAATATGAATGTAAACTCAACCGGACTGCTACTGGTGAACAACCCAAGGAAAGTACGCATTCTTTATATGGTTGAGTCAACTTTTCGGCTAAATTCGAACTTCTATCTAATGCAAAAGGTAGTGAGTATGTTCTTGATACGGTCATGCTGTAATAAGAGTTATAGGGGCAGAATAAAAGTGAAAATGGTGGCAATGTATGATGAAGATGGCGAGAAGAATAGTGAACAATTGAAAACTGAGAGTTGTTAATACTTCTTGTGAGGAACGTAGAAATTCTCAAGGAAGGATGAATTGGGGAGTATGTATAAAGCCTAGTAGAAGCCGAAACAACAAAAACCCACAACATTTCTCAGAGGCAATTTATCAAGCGGTTGGAGCGCAGTGAGACAAAGGCACCTATCTCATATCAGTCTCCGCGCCAATGCAAATAGACTGCGCACAAAGGGGGAGAGAGAGAGAGAGAGACGAAGAGAGCAAGACCTGGTGATGAGATAATCAATGTAGATTAAATATAACAGCAATTCCAAATCCAATTGTTGTTGTGGATTTCGAATCTGCAACAGTTGAACTGTTCCCAAAATACAGTACGTTCATGAATAGGTGCAATAGACGTGAAGAAGGTGACTTCTGGCAGTAGGCACGTCTTTGTGCTGCTCCTCTATCTGTGGCTGTTTAATTAAGCTTTTCTGTAGCTCTGCTCGGAGATTTCAGAAGAAAGGAACGATGAAGGTTAATTCATTTTTTGGTTGGGTGCTCCCGGAATTATTCTACTGTCTGTGGAGTACCGCCACGTGATATCTCGACACTCTTATTCACCACACATTTGTGTGACATTATAGCTTCTAGGGTCTCGAGCCGCCACGCATGTAATAATTAGTCACTCCTCTCTGTCGAGTCCAATTTAGATGGTCTTTAGGCTCATTTCAATTACTCGTCTCGTCCCATTTTAAATGTTAGTAAACTTTTAATATTTCCAACTGAGAAGGATGTCACCTTGAAATTACACTAAAATTATAAACACAATAGATGTCACACAAATTTCATATCATGGACGTAGCATATTCATCTCACAATTTTTAGCCTTTTATCAAATATCGGGGTAAATCTTTATCTTTTAACTTTCAACCGAAATTGATTTTCAACATTGATTTTATTCTCTTTCATAACCATTCAAAAGAGAGGCTTCTAAGAAAGAATAAAAAAAAATTTGTGATTTGGCTTTTTATTTGATTTGTCATTATGAATATTCCTATAGAATTTTTGGGACTGCAACGAGACTATTTGGGGTTAGTCAAGGCTCAACATATTTAAATTTTAAACCATTGTCCATTAGAATCAAATCAAGTTAACCGCCAAACTAAAACCAATGTACCTATCTTATAGTAATATACCCTTGAAGACATATTTAACCAGTATTGATGGGACCAATGTTATCCATCTCGTACCGTTCAGTGTACCGTTTTCTTAACTGGAACGGTACGTACCGGTACCGGATTATGTCTCGGTACCGTTTCGGATTTACCGTGATTAATATTTTCATATATTTTTTTTATACATTTTTCACGTTCACAAAAAAAAAGTAGAAAAATAAAAACTAAGTTCTTATTTTTGTGTACCTCGACACTTGAAATAGTCGCACACAATTTTGAAAACTCAATTGTTTGTTTTACATGTGTGGCTCCCCACACCTTCCCTTTGTACAGCTAGAGCTAGTTTATAGTTTGTGTGTAAGAGCATCCCCTACTCAATTTAACTTTTAAGTTAAATTGAGTAGCCAAACCCCCAAAAACACACCAAATCAGGCTCCCTATTCTACCTCACCAAATTGTTTTTGCTACAGTACCGCACCAAATTTGGTGCGGTACTGTTCACGCACCATTTTGTATTTTATTGTTTTTTCCCGTTGCCGCGTCAGAAGAGCTATACGCGTCACAAGAGAGAGAGGGACGGAAACATGAGTAGTGGGTAGGGTCGTAGCACGTGGCGGGATATTAGTGGCTGGGGGGGTCCACAACACACGTGTTTAGTGAGAGACCAAATGGTAAATGGAAAAAACTCCTGGACAAGAGCAACTCCCAAACACGTGTTTAGCTTTATGAGAAAAGTAGTTTTTATTTTAATAGATTTGAGGGGAATAGTTTAATATAGTAATGTTAGATAAAGCGGCTTGTTAAATTGTAAAAGGTGTTTTTTGTGGTTAAATTTGGTGTTTTTTTTGTGATCCTGATAAGGATGCTCTAAATAGCAAATACCCACTACCTTTTTATTTCTCCTTCTGCCGTAGTAAAGAGGAAACCAGGTGGAGAAAAATGGAGAAAAAACAGGAGAGAGAGAGAGAGAGAGAGAGAGAGAAACCAGATCTGAAAGTAGGTGAGAAACATCCATGGCGACCGGAGAAAACTATGATGTTCACGATCTCACGTTTGTGTCTTCCTCTCTATCTTCTCTCCTCTCCTCTCCTTTCTAATATTTTCTTCCAATTTTCGGTGCTTTTTGGCATGAAATCCCATTAAAATCTAATGTGTTTTGTACCGGACAGAATCCGAAAACTGACCGGAACGGCCCGGAATTCCCGGAACAGTCCGGAACGGCCCGGAATGCCCAGAACAATCCGGAACGGCTGGATTATCCCGGTATTATGCGCGGAACGGAACACAGAGTGAGCTATACCGTTTTCCTTCCGGTACGGGACGAAATTGATAACTCTGGATGGGACGCACCAAATTACTACTACCATATTAGAAAACACGAAATAATTGTTTAATGCATATCGAAGATAATGTATATATGAAGTCCGTCATATTGAAGCTCCCACATGCTCTTAAAATGGAAAATTGGAATCAAACAAACAAGAGCTTCTCAAGCCCTCCCAAGAAGCCACAAAAATGAAATTGCTTGAACAAACCAATGGTTTCCCTTGTGCTTTTTTTTTCTCTTCTTGTACAAACTAGAAAATCTATGTGTAGTACTCTACAACAAGGTCTAGAGAAAGGACCAATTCAAAGGACTACCAAGAAATCTCATAGCCAAAAAAGAATTGAACATCAGAGAGAGCCAAAAAATATATATATATATGTACTCGAATTCAAACTAGAACTTGTGGTGGCGAGGGCTCTCCTCCGGCCTCACTACCACCACGACCACTAATGCCAACACCACCCTGCGCTAACTCCGACAACAAAACTCTTGGCACTGTCGTTACCTCCTTGCCGCCAACTAAAACCGCGACAACCTCCCTCATAGAAGGCCGGCGAACCGGATCAGGGTGACAACAAGCCAACCCGAGCTTCAAAACAGCCTCCATTTCCTCCACCTCATACTCCCCCTTAATCCTCTCGTCCGCGGCCTCCAACACCCTCCCCTCCCCATACATATCCCTCACCCAATCAATCAACACCACCTCCTCCTCCCTCTCCTTTGCCGTCTCAATCGGCCTCCTGCCGCACGCAACTTCCAACACCACAACCCCGAAACTAAACACATCACTCCCCGCAGTTGGCGCCGCCGTCGTCGCCAGCTCCGGGGCCAAGTACCCCAACGTCCCCACCACCCTCGTCGTATTCGGCGTCTCCCCGTGTGTATACAACTTCGCTAGCCCAAAATCACCCAATCTCCCCCTCATTTCGCCGTCCAACAAAATATTACTCGACTTAATGTCTCGATGAATAACCACCTGGTCCCACCCGTGGTGGAGGTAGTTCAACCCCTCTGCCACATCACACAGGACCCTCCGCCGCCGCTCCCAATTCATTACCGTCTTGGGTTTATCGAATATCCACCGATTGAGACTCCCATTGGGCATATAATCGTAAACGAGCATCAATTCGTTCCCCTTTCGACACCACCCTCTCATTTGCACCAAGTTCTTGTGTTGAAGCCGACCCATACTCGAAATCTCCGCCATGAACTCTCTCAGCCCTTGCTTCGAATCATGGCTCACGCATTTCACGGCGATTTCCATTTCGTTCGGAAGCTTCCCTCTGTACACCCGACCAAACCCTCCTGCTCCAAGTAGCTCGTCGCTCGAAAACCCATTTGTCGCAACGTTTAATTCCTCGTACGAGAATCTGTGAGGCCAGTATTCCATCTCCCAATCTTCAATTTCATCGTCTTCTACCTCTTGCCTCTTATTATTTCGCCAAAACAAGAACAAAACAGAACAGAGAGTGATGACGCCAAAAACAGATCCGATCACAATACCTGAAATAGCTCCGGCGGATAAGTTAGAGGACGATGTTCTAAGCTCAAAAACAGGCAAATCCGTTGTGTTGATCTCTTTTGCAACACCAGTATCACTGAAACTCCAAGCTAAGATCCTTTGCGTCTCGACCCAAGTAGTCTTGGACGCAGAAAACCCAACATACATTTCATTCGACACATAATTCGCAATCACTGGATCTTGAAATCTAATCAGAGGCCTAATCGGCTTAGAAACCCCGATAGGGGCAATTGTTACGTTTATCTCGAACTGGGTTCCATCGAATTCGATCCAAGCGTGAATGTTCTGACCGTTGCGCATGTCTAAAGGGATCAGATCGTCACCTGCTGCGGCGGAGTTGTAGTATCCGGCGGTGGAGGTTTTGGCGGATTCGATGTTGTTGAGGTCGATGCCGACGTGGTTGTTATCAGGGTCGTTGAATTCTGAGTTTCGGCCGACGTCGAATTCGACGGCAAGGAGGGGGGAGGGGGAAGAGGAGGGGCGGTCGGCGAAGAGGCCGAGGTATTGGCCGGAGAGGGCGTTGGGTGGGGAGGTGGAGTTGGAGAGGGCGAAGACGAGGCCGAAGCCTGGGCTGGTGCTGAGTTGGGGTAAGATGGAGAAGACGAATGAGGTTGAGAAGGAGGAGATTGTAGCGGTGGAATTGGAGGTGGTGGGCGGTGTTTTTATCATTTGGATTTGGGTTCTGTGGAAAACGCGGCCGGTGGAGTACTGGTTGGAGCCGTTGGTGAGTTGGAGAACTGGTGGGTCGAGTCGGGTGTCGCGGACGAGGGTGAGGGAGGAGTTGGTGGTGGTGGCGTTGAAGGAGTTGAAGATGAAGTCGAGGGAAGAAGTGGAAGGGAGGATTATTAGCTGGAGGAGGAGGAGTGGGAGAGTACGGAGGGCGCCGCCTCGATGGCGGCGGAGGTGGCTAGACACCATGCGTGGACGAAGTGATTTACGGACTATGGAGGGCAATTCGGTGGTTGAACTGTTGGCCACTTGGCCTGACACATTAGCCTCGAAAATTTGTATAGGTACGTTGATTTGAGGAAGATAACTTTGTACTAGTACAATTTGGTGACAATTGGATAGTACTATTTTTGGACTTCGACAAATTCGTTCAAGAGTAGCATTGACTTATGGACAAACTGCATAAAAATACTACTAAATCTTAATGAATCACACACACATAAAATTGTTTTGCTATGGTTTGAGCTGGGTGTCCGTTAGGGTTCTCTACTACTAAATCGACGACGGACTCTACGCCGACCTTGTGTTGGTCTGCTTTGGCAGTACGTGCCTTTGGGGATGCGAGCATGTGTGCTCTGTTGCAGTTGCTTATGTCGTAGATGATGGAAGTTTTGGTTCAATCCTATATTTTGAGATGAAATCTTTGCGTTTATAGCTGTGGAATGAATATCTTGACTGGTTTCAAAAAAAAACACACACACACACACATAAAAATTGATGATTCTTTTAATCTTTTTACCTCCCTTTAATTTACAATTATCATCTAGCCAAAGATTGCAAATTTAATGGGGGTGTATGAGGTGGAGGGAATGGAGATGGATGCTCTTTTGGAAGCTTGGGTTGGCTACGCGGGTCTATAGTGAGGGAGGTTATGACGATTTTAGTGTTTGTTGGAGTTTGCAAAAGGTGGTGGTTGGCATTGTGGTGGTGGTGGTGATGGCAAAGAGCCTGAAGGGGAGGCGTCACGCCCGCAAGTTCTAATTTGAATTAGTTTTTTTGTTTTCTTCATTAGTTTGTACAAGAAGAGGAAAAAAGCAAGAGAGAAAGTGAGAAACCATTATCCACTAGACTTTTACGTTTTGTGAGCAATTTCATTATGTGACTTCTTGCCTTCTTGGGAGGGTTTGAGAAGCTCTTGTTGATTTTATTTTATTTTCCATTTTAAGAGGCTGTTAGATTTTGGGTATTCGCAATCTTTCATGTGTTTTAGAAAACTATTTATTATTTTTTAATACAGTAACATAATGTGTTCCATCCATAGCAGCCAACCATGTCTTTATTTTGTCAAGAAGAAAAATATGTATACTTTTAGCCGATTTTAGTTCAACAGATCACGTGATAGTGTTCTGGGAAAAAATTAAAAATTTCTCCCGCTCGATGGAGAGCAAAAATGCAATGTGTATTGTAATGATGGCTCATTTCACATAGATTAGGTTATCACGGAAGTACTATAATAACTAACTTTAAATAGAAATTGACTAAATATAGCATAACCATAGTCCACCTTTGAAAATTCATAGACTTTGGCCAAGTAGGAATTTTTAATCCTCTTATTGTTGATCTATTATTCTATTTGAAGAACAAAATAGTGTTTCTTGGTTTAAAAATTCAAATAGGTTAACT
This sequence comes from Vaccinium myrtillus, assembly GCA_016920895.1. Classification (NCBI taxonomy): domain Eukaryota; kingdom Viridiplantae; phylum Streptophyta; class Magnoliopsida; order Ericales; family Ericaceae; genus Vaccinium; species Vaccinium myrtillus. The sequence goes on from JADGMU010000830.1 coordinate 16,712, forward strand.
TGATTCTAATACTCAATAAATATGATGAGTCTAGAACTTTGACCAACCCCATGTTGCAATCTTGTCGATGTCCTCCTAACAAATTCTATTGATTACTCCAGTTGGTTTGATAATTCAATGGTAGGGACATGCCCCACAATCCACCAAACAAGACTTAATGCCTCCTGTTTTCTATTGCTAGGCTTTTATATTCTTGAAAAGGAAAAGTCCATTGTGGCGGGCGATTAGTTTACTCAGTAGTTTCAAAATACATAGCCACGTTATGATCTGGATCATTTACCACCACACATTTATGAGAAGTCTATATTGTTAGCTGTGAATCTCATGATAATGTGTGGTGTTAGAGCATCCTCATCAGCCTCAACAAATTTTGGACCAAATTTAACTACAAAAACACCTTTTACAATTTAGCAAGTCACTTTATCAAAAACTCAAAAAATCAGACTCTCTATCCAAACTTTACTTTATTAAACTATTCCCCTCAAATATAAAAAAAAAAAAACACTTTTCTCCTAACATTTGAATCTCCCCTCCTGGGGAGCCCGACCCCACCACTCTCCTCTCTCTCTCTCTCTCTCTCTCTCTCTCTCTCTCTCTCTCTCTCTCTCTCTCTCTGCGCCTCTGCACCCCCCCCCCCTCTCTCTCTCTCTCTCTCTCCCTCTCTCTGCGCCTCTGCAGTAAAAGTTACTGTTCACAGACGAGAAACTATTAAATTATTGGGTAGCGAGTGAGTGATGGCAGTAACTTTACCCCAATGGGGATTATCAGAAGAAACTATAAATTTTGCAAATTAGCCAAATATTTGTTGGTGATTTTGGGGTGTTTTTTCCACTTGATTTGACCAAAAAAATAACCATTTTCTACCAAAGTAGCTAATCACGATGAGATCTTTCTTAGAACTCTGTCAAAAACACCACCTGATCATGCTCCGAGAGCACTGAAAAGTTAGATGTGGTGGGCATGGACCAAATCCCCCAAACATATTGAAGTGTCTTGCCATGGTATGATAGTAATTGATAAACTTGACGTCTTGTCCTGAGACTCTTTAGCATCTCAACTATGTAGTGAGGGGGGGCTTTCATTGAAAATTCTTAGGAGGGAATTTGGGAGATTATGATTACACTGGGTGGGGGGAAAGTGCTCAAGCTTTGTGATCCCAAGCAAATAGTGGGCTGGTTTTAATCAAAGAGAAGTTTGATAGGGAAAGGACAACTGCTTAATCCTTAACAAATAAAATCTTGAGTTGATCTCCAACTCATGATTTGATTGCCATTTCATGAACCATCAGTTGAAATTTGAACCACACCATGTGTTGAAGATCACATTACTAAATCCGAATGAATACTTCATAATCAATCATATGCTAGTCGAGGATTATAAATGGATTCAGTTTTTTTTTTTTTTTTTTTTGTTAATTTCCACTGGAGGTTAAGAATAAATGTACTTTCGGTAGGACTCATTTCTCATTTTACTGATGGGATTGATCCTTAATAGCTAGGCAGAACTCCGGCAATCAGGTTTTTAGTCCCCGAAATAAAGGTTTCCACATAAATGTAGTACTGTGTCGACGGATCCATGATTCTAATATTCGACAAGCGATTGCATATATGAGACGAAGTAAATTTAAGAAACTATTTTTAAAAAAGGATGACTTTCTAACCTTTCTAACATGGCCTCCTTTACAAACGAACCGAGCTGTTCGTGAGGAGTTCAGAGGCTCAGCTCACTAGTGCTCCGTAATCGAGATGAGCTCATATTTTTGGCTTGTTGTCTAAATGAGTCAAGTTTAACATTCTAAACCTCTGCTCGGCCTCGTTTGAACAGACTCAGCTCGTCTACAAAGGCTCATTGATTACTCGGCTCATGTACAACCGAGCTCAAACTCAAGTTTCTGGCTTGTTTAGTAAATGAGTCGAACGAACACAAAAAAACTCAACTTGTCTCGTCTCGTCTCGTTTGCACCCCGCCCGTGGGCAGCATTTGAGAAGAACATCCAAACTTATGATATGGACCATATTTATACCACATCCCTTGAGGGGGGAAAAGGGACACCACATAAGGAAAGATGCGAACTAGGTTGTTATTTTGAAGATTTAAAGACCACAACATAAGCAAACAAATACACTTCTGATTCTGTTTATATGAGGAAGAAGTATCTATAAGCTTGAAGATACACAGCACATCTCAAGAATTCCACTGTCAATCGAATCCCTTAGAGGGTGAAATTGAGTGAGTGGAAACTGAAGTATGGCTTCTTGCTTTGACCACCCATTCTGATACCTTGAGACTTCATCTGGCACAATGAGGCCACTGATTCTTTCATTCCTTCAGGTCCACACACAAAGACTCCAACATAGGAACCGCCTGTTTCGTTTGGAAACTGGGAAAACACATCTGCACAAATCACCACATGATAAGAAAAATCTTGTTCACGAATGCGTAATGTGTGTATTCAGATAGGAACGCGAAAAGGAAAACAAAAAAGGAAGAGTTCATGTGAAAGGGACAGAGAAATGGTACCTAGGAAATTAGGCCTTCCTCCAAAATGAATTTCATGTTCCTCGAGAGCATGACTTGATTCCAATGAACTCGGTTTGATTTCTTTTACGTGTTGTTGGGAGTTTGGTACACGATCTTCCTTCAGCTTTCTCAATCTTAGAACAATAGCTACGAAGGTTCCACACATGATAGCTATAGCAAAAGAACATATTAGCATAAGGTCAATAACTGAAGAGGGGTACTTCGGTTTAGAGGCTTTTTTAGCAGGATGAAGAAAGGCGGCATTGAAACAACAAAGAACGATGAGGAACGCGATTGAAGAAAGCCCAACAATGGCAGCCATCCAGAATGAAGTCTCGAGTCCAAATGTGGCGTAATTTGAAGATTGGGTGTCAAAGTTCACTGTTTTCACTCGAGAAAACTCGTTCACTTGTTCCCGTATAGATGCACCAGATTGCTCTTGTGTCACAAACAGTTTTAGTTTGAGATGGAACTGTTCCGATTTCTCTTTTAGCAGTAAAGGCAAAACTGACTCTAAAAGGCATATGTCTTGGGACTTCTTCACAACATAAATGAGTTGTATTGGTGAAGGGATTCTCTTTTTTCCACTGCTTTGGATAAATTCAATTTCATGCAAAATGCTAAGGAATGGTGTTATGCCTATTCCTCCGGCAACCAAGAGTAGACTGTCGTATCTGCACAAAAAAAAATTACAAAATATAAAAATCTTAAAATTTGAGCAATTCCCAACCAAGAACATAATGTTGTTGGAGGTTTTTGTGGACCTAAGGAAGTCGAGTGAAGTAGGTCCGTAAGGTCCTTCAACCACAACTGGAATACACTTCATCCGATCAGCTTTTGAGCCTAGCTTGGTTTGTACCATGTTGTAAAGTGAGCTTGTCCACTCTCCTTCACATTTGAGTATCACAGACATGGTATTGTCATCTACACTTGAGCTAGACATAACACTAAATGGGTGCCACTGTAATTTAGATATGCTCGGTATTTTCATATATATCGCGCTTGTTGGAGCATACTTCAGTCCTGAAAAGAAAAAAAAAAAGGGTAAATTGGGTTGTTTTCTAGTATTCTTATCAACCTTTTTCTGAAAACTCAGAAAACTTGAAATTTTCATTTTTTGGCAAGTGAGATCTTGAAAATTTACTTGGGTCTTTGGGAAGAACGAGCTCTATAGCTTTGCAAGGGAAGACTCGTGCAGAAAGTATGCACGTTTCTGGTCTCGACTGTATGATTCGTATGAGCTTATCAAGGGCGAAGAGGAAAATCCCGGGAAAACCATGTAGAAGTGTCTATCTCCACCATGAAACAAGAAGAATACTAGAAAGACTATGTAGAGATGGTGTGTGTAGTAGAAGATTTCAAACTGTTTCCTTCTTATCTGTGGAAGTGATGTGATCCAGATGACTAGCCCTGTAACAAGTGCAGCCTCACCGGCAAGGTATATTCTGCCTGTTTTTTGCCATCTCCACATCTGTTCCCAAGAAAAAAACAGGATATTAACAATTTACAAAATTGTTGAAATTCAAGAAAAAAAAAAAAAGAATAGAAAAGAAAAGAAAAGAATGGTTAATGGAAAATTAGAGAGGGGATTTTGAATCACCTCATCTTGAATATGGTTTTTGACACCCCATATGAAGAAGGTGCCTGCACCATGTAAGGTGGCGAAAAGTATCATTCCGGTTCCAAGCCAAACGTGGTATTTTACTGAAGCTTCAAATTGGATGCCAAGTATCCGAAATATGGCCAAACCCTCAATATAGGAAGAAGTAGTAGTGCTAGGCAGGCTTCTGCCAACAAACCCAACCGCGTTGACACCCTAAAGATTTTGAACTGCCACCTGAAATACATATGTAGCATCAATAAAGCAAGGATTTTTCTTTTTCCACTCACTCTCTCTCGACAGAATATTGTACGCATAATGATCATACTCACATGTTCAGTTTCATGTTTTTGACCGGCATCATTTTGCTGAAATCATTGGAGATGCGGGCATAGAACGTCCATGCCAGAAAGAGGACGAAAAGCAGCACACTGAGAATCTCAATTCCAGATAAGATGCCCACATAACTATTGACAATGAGGGGAGTTGAGAGAACTTTTACTGGTCTTCTTGCTTGCCTGCCACTTAAATTCAATCGAAAGTATTGTGAAATGTGCAGATACGGTAAGCTTAGCGCAGAAAAATATATAGATTCCTACCTGCTTATTGGTTCTTTTTGTTTTAGTTCCAAGTAAATGAATCCAATTATAGCCAGAGCAATAACCGGAAAGCTATAGACAGCAAAATCAAGGCCTGCGAAGTAGCAGTAGCTAGATTAGTGTCCAAACAACATCCATATTTGTAACAATACATGTATCCATTGGCCTACTTGGATGAAAGATTTATGAAGTATATTGGTACCATTGTAGCCGAACACCGTAGTTGTTGCACTTTCTTCTGCTCCTTTCCATTTCTGTGTCCATGTTTCCGTGGGCTTAAGAAGCCAAACTGAAACCCAACCGGAAAATATTAAGATCATCAAGATCTTCAGAATAGCAAGAAGAGGAGGGCTTGCCATATCTGTCTCACTTGATGGTGAAGAATGAGCACTGCTTATATAGAAGATTGATTGACAACCGGCTGCCACTAAGAGAGAACGGGTACTAGCACTCACCGTTTCAGGAGTGCCTATCACTTCAAAACAAAACAAAACAAAACAAAATACCACAGGAACAAAACAAAACAGTAAAAAAGACCACGGGGAGAGTTTTCAGCAGTTTTCTCTGCAAATACCTAACGCGATTTCATTTTTACCGATGGGACTAATGAAAAGTGGAAAATGATGCTGTAAAATGCATCAGTTTATATACGTATTCTATGACGTATATTTGAGGCCAGCACTGTGAATGATGGAAGCTGTCATATATTGTTGTTGATAGGAGGCTTAAGCATTCCATTATAATCGTCCTTTCCTCCAACAATTGGTATTCATTTAACTAGTGGATTTGTGGTCCAACCCACTACAAAGATATTGCAAGCTATGGGATAATTCTGCTTCTGCATGATGATTGAAGGAAATATAAGAAGGCTGTGGTTAAAGTTGAAACTTTTTATTTACCGTATGTTTAGTCACAAGTCAAAACTTTTAGTAAGAAAGTCCAAAACTTTTAGAAGAAAGATCCAAGAACTTCCAACATTGGAGGGTGATTTGTTGGAAGAAAATGCTTAAAAATGTGAAAAAAAAAATCATAACAACCTAAAAATCAAAGTGAACAAACTGGTGATCAAGGCGAGTGAGTGTTGCAGACTTACATTTCTATGCATGATCGTCCTCCATTATTAACTTGATCGAACGGAATGCGTGATCGTCCATCTCCCAAGAAGACTACTTGATCGAACGCCCAAAACGAATGCAAGACTACACAATCGGTGGGTCATAACCAAAAACCCAAAAAAAAAACTTTTCTCTCTCCAATTAAAAGACTCCAACTCAACGAAAGTGTAGAAAAATCAACTCTAAAAATGAATGAAGCATGTATATATATTTTGGCTTTATTAATGAGCTTACCATAATTTTATACTTTTAGAATCGTCGCGAAGGAAGAAGAAAACATCGATGCAAAACTAACGAATGCAAAAAAATGAAAGGACGCTTTTTTAAAAACCACTTTTGTTAATGAAAGGACGCGTCTGTTCACAGCAAACAGGTGTCAATGAAAAAATGCAACTCCAAAACAAATCAAGTTTCATTCACACTTTAAATAAAATATTATATCCAACATCATTAACATGCAGAAACATTTGTTTTTGTTAAAAACAAGCAATATTTAAGAAGGAAAGTAAGTGTGCAAACAGGGAAGACTTAATTCACATTTTACAACACAAGATATGAAACCTTTATTGTGGACCACAGCGACCGACAAGTGAATGCAATCTCAAAGCTTTCTGAAGCAGCCTCGCGCTCATCATTTCACAATCCACAGTTGTCTACACGTTTTAGATTCCATCACTGAAGAAACAAAAAGTCCACAAATAAAGCAGTACTAGATAACCATGAGACAAAAGTCTTGAGAGCAATAGATCAAGAGGGAATAGATAACTTCAAATCTCAAATGCCCTACTTGATGAGGGGCTTTCTGTTAAGAAATATTGTCCCACATTGCTTACGAATGGAATGGGTGATCACTTAATAAATGTTAGGACCTCTCTACTCATTGTCAAGTGGTTCGAGTTAGATATAAAGTTCCACACGTGGTATCGGGAAATGCCAATTCCACCCCACATTAAAAAAAAATCACAATCCATGGCACGATGACAGACCAGCAAAAATGTTGCACGATAATAGGACCCAAAAAGTGGTCACACGTGACAGACCTCAAATACGGTTGCACGTGAGGGGGTATGTTAAGAAATATTGTCACACATTGCTTAGGAGTGGAATGGGTGATCACTTAATAAATGTTGGGACCTCTTCACTGATTGCCAATTGGTTATGAGTCGGATATAATCGAGTCAACATCAGGTAGTAGCCCATCCGTTTGCATAGTTCTGCTTCAACTTTTTTGCTTGGAGAGTGAGGTTGAGGACGGGTGTACTAAAGAACTCGGTTGACTAGTTTGATCTCAGTCATATAAATTCATTTGACTAGTTCGGTTATGCTTATGATAACACATATAAATACCAGATATTTGTCACACATCACGCCAAGTTTGATAAAATGTGTAACAGCTTAGGTTGCAGAGAGGCCAGCAGAATCATGTCTTTGTGGAATATTTTTTTCTATAAAAGAGATATAGCCCTAACAGAGTGGTCCTATGCCCAGATTAAGTGGAAAAACCATGTATTATCCTACACCACATCCTTACAAAGCGCTATACTTTCGAACAAGAAAACTGAAAAGCATAGTCCCAAAACACCACTCATATTTACCGGGAAAAAAAACCACCACTCATTTCCCCTATTCCCTTCCCCCGAATGACAAAAAAGAGAGGGAAAAAGAAAGCAACGACGAGTAAATCTTTGTGTCGTACTTTCTTTATGTGTTTTGCTTGATTATTCTTTCATGCGATATTGTGTTCGTGTGGTTTTGGGTCGAATCCACAACATCTTGTTGGGGGAATGACGGGCCGCTCCACTTTGTGGAGGGCCTGCACCGTCAACTCATTTTTTCCGAAAAAAATGCACCGCCCGCTCCCATCAGTCAATTGTCCCCATGTGCCGTCCCATCAGTCAGTCCCCATCCCGTCAGGTTTTTTTTTTTTTAAATTTTAAAACCTCAAATCCTATGAAAGTGCCTAAACCCTAGGGTACCCTATGAAAGTGTCTAAAATCCTAGGGTACCCTATGAAAGTGCACCCTAAGTGCATAAGCCCCAAAAGAGTGATTGACCTTAATGGAGTTAGTGGTAATTAAAAAGGGAAGCTAGGGGGGTGCTGCATAGCCAAGTGTTGTGCAGCGTGTTGTGGACGCACGACGCGGCCTCGTCGGTCACTTTCCGGCGATCCGAGACGTTCACCGGATACCTCTCGTTGAGTACTATAAGTGTTTAAAAAATCAACTTGACCGGATATCGTTAAGTGCCTAATCGGAACACAAATAGATTGAAATGAAATGGAACACAAATGTACATAAACACTGAATCCAAATCAATAAACCCATTTTTTCCAATCTATTTGTGTTCCGATTAGGTACTTGGCTGCACAAAGACTAACATTTGTCCAAAGACCCTGAAGTCCATTAAAAGGAATGATTGGAGTTAGTGGTAATAAATATTTGTTTTGTGGAGCAGCCCGTAATAAATCCCATCTTGTTCAGCCAACCAAGGGAACTGGATGCATTGGTTTGAGAAGCACTTCCATGGAACTTCAAGCACTTATCACTAGATGTAAGTTGCGGTGCCCCACCGCATGCTTTGAAGAGAAGGAATGTGAATTGGGGAACATTGAATCATGGAGATGAGAGCATCCCCAACAAGGAGAACATAAATCCTCTCTAAAAAGATTGATGAATAGTGTTTTACCTCACATCTCTTTCAAGAGGCCTGATACACACCCAGAACGAAAACATGAAACATAACGGAAAACAAAGTGAGCGGCAGCATGATCGGTGCTGCCTTTGTTTGAACAAGGCATGACTGATCCAGCGCTGCTCACTTTTTTCTGTTATGTTTCATGTTTTCTTTTCTGGGTCTCTACACTTTCCCCTCTTTCAACACTCCAACAATTCTCTCTATTACTCTCTCTATACCAATTAAATACTCCCTCCGTCCCAATTTAAATGTCCTCTACGGGAAATCAAGCTTTTTAAGAAGTTCAAATTTTTTCTCTAAATTTCCAAAAGTAACCTTAAAAACTGTGAAGTCAATTAAATGTATTTAAATTGTTTATATCCTTCAATATGGATCTCAAAAAATATGTCATATGGATCTTGTTTGATAGATTTCAATTAATTCTATTATACAAAATTTTCAAAATCATGAAAAATATTATATGTTGAAAGATATTGTCAATTTAAGAATGATATGAATATCAAAAACTGTCAAATCAATGAGTATTTTTTAGGGGTAGAATTGAAAGTTTGGTATGTTTTGATGGTTATTTATAGAAAATGGACAATTATTTTGGGACATCCCAAAATAGAAAGGTGGACATTTAAAATGGGACGGAGGGAGTAATATAAACTAATACATATAATATATATACACATACATAAGAGGAGAGAGAAAAATTAAAAAAAGGATTAAAAAAAGGGTTAGGGAGTGAATAGTGGCTCCCTAAAAGGGAGGTGATATAGGGAGGCACTATTCACCTATGTATTTTGTTAACCTATTTAGGGAGGCTCTTGGAGCTCAAATTTGATGTTTGGCTTGGTAAAATAAAGATAGGAGGAAATTTATTGAGTCTATTGTACATGCTCGGAAGATACGCATTGCGGGATCCCCTGCTCATGATGGAGGCCCGAAGCGAATCCCCGACATGGGGCCTTCTATATCTTCATGTATTGAAAAGTAAAATCAATTTAAATACATAATTAAAACTTCTAATTGTGTTTTTTTTTATCAAAACAATAACAGATTATTGATCAAAGAACCACTACATCAACAGGATACTTTGTCCCTTGATAAGGGATGAAGAAGCCCGGGGGACTCGGTCCAATGACCATAACCCCATCCCACATAAAACGTTACTAGTCAAAGTATGAGTAACAGAATTGACAGATCTACGAACAAAAAAAAAATCACAAGATGATCATGTTGATGACTGCTTGTGAATCCCCCTCCACAATCACCCCATTCAAACCCAGTTGCAGGCTTAATTGTAAACCCCGTCAAACTACCATAGACTCGGCAATAATAGAGCTAGTGTCCGACGGAAGAGATCCATTTACAGCTGTGACAAAATCCCCTTCACCATTCCTGAGGATTAACCCATATGCCCCACTCTTGGATTCCTTCCTCCACACCCCATCCACGTTGCGGTCGCTGCCATAAACCAATAGGCTCAACCTCACACACTGGCACTGCTCCCCCATTAGATTGATTTGCATCCTGAAATTCCCGTAGACATTCAATCGCCCGGTTACTAACCACCCTAGGGGATAGAATCTGTTTCTCAAAAACCGCACCATTTCGACATTTCCAAATATACCACATCACAATTGCAGTTAAAGAGGAACACCAGTCCCTATTTCTCATAGTTTGCCAACGCACTTCTAAATTATCCCACAAGTCAATAAAGGCAGTAAAATGGGCATTCCCAAAGTCCGGATGCAAAGGGGAAATAGACCAAACCTATTGTGCAAGAGGGCATGTGCAAAAAAAGTGAGCAATTGTTTCTACTTACAAGCCACAAGCTGGACAGACCGGATCCATTACAATTTTTCTCCCAACTAGGTCCCCTCTCGTAGGCAAAATTTCATGAAAGCACTTCCCCAAAAAAAAAAAAATTGAATCTTCCTCGGTATTCGGAGCTTCCACAGATGCCGCCATAGCTTCTCAGGGGAAAGTATACGCTATACATATGCTAAGTGCAAAGCAAAAATTATGTAAATAGTTAAATTAAATGATGACAAAAAATACTTACAAGAATATTCGAACAGAAATCTACGAATGGTAGCCTTTTTTTTCGTAAATACTCCCTCCGTCCCATTTTGTTTGTCATTTTTAGTAGACCGTGTCTGGTTTCAATTGCTTATATCTTTCAATGTGAATTTCAAAAAATGTTCAATATGGATCTTGTTTGATAGTTCTCGATTAGTTCTATTGTACGAAGTTTTCAAAATCATGAAAACCATTATAGATTAAAAGTTAGTATAAGTGTTTGACCGATGACACGATCTTCGAAAATTGACAAACAAAATGGGACGGAGAGAGTACTAAAGTTCACAAACCACTAACCAAGCTAAAATTTTACTGTATATTATACCTATCAATTTTTATTGAACCATTTTGCCCTATTTTATAATGCATTTATGGTAGCTTATACTTATAGTGAGCATTGCCATGGACCGCCATGAACATGCATGCTTTTTTATTATACTAATGGAAGGGAGTTTTGCATACATTTAGTAGGCTAGTGTAAATGAATTTTTTTCTCTCAAAATGACAGTAGTAGCTCTCTCTCTCTCTCTCCAGCTTAGAAGAAATGTATTAATACAAGACTCCTTTTTTTTTGTGTTACTTTTTTTTTTACCCTGCTAATCAGTTATCTATAAAAGAATTACTCCCTCCGTCCCAAAATTTTTGTCCGGTCCGCAAAATGATGACTTGAAAAAATAAATTTTTTTTTTTTGGGAACAAGCTGCCATATAAATAAGTCGGAGTTAACGCAAGTTAGCCGGCCCAGACCCTGAATTATCAAATAATAAGACACTCGGGTTGTACTGGTCGGATCTGGGTAGGGTAATGGCCAACTTAGGTTCGAACAACGTTGATTACGTGCTGGATCTCCTAACCCAAAGTAAGAGGATCCCAACTCGGTCCGGCCCGATGGTTCAGTCTGGCCCAATGCAAAGCCTTTTGTGGCTAGTGGTAAATTAGGCTTCTGTGTGGACCATCTGGTACGACCCACTACACGAATTTTTTCGCCTTTTCCTTATAAGAGCAACTCCAACACTGCTAGGCAGAGTAGAGAGCCAAAAATATTAAAAAAATACAAATTCTATTTTGCCTATTCACTTTTTCACACCACATTCCAACACTACTCTCTACTCGGCTATCCATCCAAACTAACAAAACTGATTTTGGAAGAAAAATCAATGAAGGCAGTGGACTACTCTCTACGTGTAGGAGTAGAATTGGTCAGGCGATTGACTTAATGGACATAAAGTGAAGGCAGTGGTCAGGCAGAGAAGAGAGGCGAGGCTGAAGGCTCGCCTGTAGTAGCCAGTCGGAAGGGGCCTAGGTAGAGTGGAGAGGCAAGTAGCTAGCCTCTTGGAGGGGCGAAAATTAGTTTTGGCTCTCTACAATAGCCAAGAGAGCTCAAGTAGAGAGCCTCTTGGAGATGCTCTAAATATGTTGTTCAATTTCTACGGCTATAGTTGTAGTTTTTTCTTCCCATTTTGCATCCCAATCATTTTGTTATGATTTTAAAGTACATCTTTCGGTGCAAATAGTTCAAAATCTCATCATCTAGAGTGAAAACTGAGGGGTTCCTATGAAAAGTGGCTGTCAGTCCACCAAAAGCTTTAGCAGATGAAACAGACACCTATGGTGATAATCAACAGAAAATGAAGTTCACTTGAGAAAAACATTTCAGAAAGTGGGGTGGTACCAATCCACACTGAAGTTCAATCTAACCATTAGTTTCACCAGTTTGATAACTTTTTTCCCTTATATGCTCCACATGAGAAAAAAAGAGGGGCCAAATAAGTCCTGTCCGTTTTTTTGATGGGACTAATAATGAAAAATTGAATATCTGAAAACTATTTAATTCACGTAGGAAATATTTTAATCAAACAAGATATTCAGTCGAGTTCGATGTAAAGTTCAACAGTCATATCCGGTAAAACAAATAGACTCCGATGTTAAGTTCAAAAGTCATATCTGGTTAACATATCCAGTAAACAAATAGACTCGAATGTAAAGTTCAAAAGTCGTATCTGGTAAAACAAACAGACTCCAAATGTATAGGATTCTAGTTAGCCCGATTTCGTCTGTACAATTACTAAGCCCAAAATCATAGAAATCTCAAATGGTATATACAATCAATATGCACCTTGGATTCTTCTTTGAAACCAAACAAAAGATTCGCTCTACCCAAACTTGCCATGTGCACAAACCTAACTTAATCTGTTTCTCAATTTTGAGGAAGATATATCATACATGCACCAAATGATATTAAACCAATTTAACCCTATCTATGTTGTGGAAATGAAGTCAATCGAAAGGACCAAGTACTAGGGAGTAGAGAACATGCAATTTTATGGAAGAAAAAGAAAAGCAAAGATCATGTTTGATACACCAAAGTTCACCAGTGGTCTGTGAACGTGACATACCCAAAAGCCTGCAAATCTTGACAAAAGAGAATCTTTCCCTTTTCTCTTCCTTTTCTTTTAGTAACAGCATTGATAGCAACGACTCTTTAGGTATAAACTACCAATTTCCAAACCACAAGGATTGATTTGGTGGTAAAGACTCAAGGTGACGAGAAACCTCTCAAGTGTTATCAATCCTTATGGGGAGACTTTTTACTGGCTTTAATCGGAGGCTCTGCCAATAGACAGTAAGTTTGTGTCCCTAAGATTAGGAACGGAGGGCAAGAGGGGGGCGGGGTGGCACGTGCCACCCCCGAGTCCCCCCTAAAAATAATTTTTGTATTGCAAGAACAACAGTGTTATTCTTCGTAACTCGTATATTCGTTTTGGAATTAAGTTTATTGATAAGTGATTAATTGGGAATTTAGTATGTTGATAAATGATAAACATATGAAAATGTATATCTTTTCGGGTACTAAAAATAATTAGTCTTAGAATACTTGTACCTTTTTTATACTAATTACTACCTCCACCGGTAAAGTTAGTCCACTACCAAAAACCTCCAATTTTTGGATAAACAAATAAAGCACTTCCGTGCATTATTTCGTACATACACAAAATTAAAGAATTAAGTGAAATTTTATCCGAAAATTGCACTTGGTTTTGTAATAGACTATCATTGTAGGACAGAAAGAGGAAGAATATTGATTTTGAGTGCCACCTCCGAGTCAAAATCCTGGCTCCATCACTACCTAAGATAAGTCGAGGTGATGTAAGTAAGCTGGTCCGGACCTGAGTTATCACAAAATAAACAAAACTACAAATCCCCAACTCCCCACTTTGATATGTTATTCATTTCCTTGTCCCTTCTCTCTTCCATTACCCTTTTTCATTCCCTGGGGAGGGGAAAGGGGGGAGACAGTGGGAGAGACATGGAAGGAGAGAATGCAGCACCGGATGAAGAACATCGTGAGCACCGGAGTAACTGGGGGGCGATGTCGCCGGAGATAGTGGAGATTGGAGAAGATACTAAGAGTGTGACTATAAGCAGCAGAGATTGTGGGATCAATGATGTTTATGTTGCTGTTGGAAAAAATGATTTGGATGTGGTGAAATGGGCTTTAGATCATGCTATATCCCCTGGAGCCACAGTTTTCCTTGTCCATGTTTTCCCTTCAATCACCTACATCTCCACTCCTGGTAAGACTAATAGAAGAATGATATTTGCATCTTATTCTGTTTTCTTATAGAATTGTAGAGCTGTTCTTTTTTTTAATAACCGGATGTCTGGGTCAGCTTACGCGCCCCTCGACTAATTCCAAGGCTATGGAGGTAACGACCGGGTATAACCCCCAATGGCTTCAAGAGTTTGTTGGCAAAGGGAACCGAACCTGAGACTTTAAGTGGGAGTAAACTGTAAATCCCTAAGTCCTAAGATAAGACCACTTCGCCCCCTTTGGGATTGAATTGTAGAGTTGTTATCAACTGCATCATTTTGAGTCGAAATTGCAAATGGAAAGCATTTCTTGGGCAATTGAAAGATTAGGCTGTCGTAGATTCGACCCAACACCACATACACAATCTCGTGAAAAATCTCGTGAAAAATAATAATGCGAAAAACACTCAAAGAAAGCACAAGATAGAAGTTTACATGGCTATCTAATTTTGACTACATTTCCGGCTCACACCAGTTTTCACTCTGTATTGAATGAAAAAAGATTGTATATGCTGCGAATAACCAAATATGTATTATGGAGTTCTCATCATTAATTACCCTAATATCCTTCTTTAGTACGAGACGTGATAAATCAAGCTAAATCAGGCTTCACAAACCTAACATAGTCACGTGTCGTGGCTTAAATCTTAATTCCTTATTTTAGGACTCCCGGAGATGACAAAATGGACAAAAGAAAACAGAGAGATTTTGCAAATGGGACGCTATTGAAGATTAAAAAAGAAAAAGAGGACTTTAATTTATCATCGATAGGTTTAGCAAAGTAATCAATTGTCAAAGTAAACCTCTGGTTCCAGTAGAATCTAAGTTACAAACTACAATAATAATTTTGGTCACATCTCTGATCAAGGGCGGAGGGACAAAGAAAGAAGTGGGGTCACGCAACTCCACTAACGAGTTGAATTTTTTTTATAAAATAGGGTTATTTGTCCTCATATTTTATACTTTGACCACACAGATACTAAAATCCTACTATACAAAGAAAAACATATCAGGTACACCTCTATATATTTGACCTCGCTGAACATATCCTGGCTCCGCCCTTGTCTGTAATTCTCTTACCCGTTTTCTCATAGTGACTGAATTATCCATTAAAACTCAAAACACCCAATGGGGACATTTATTGATTGATTCTATAGTTGGAAGGCTAGCAAGAAGTCAATTGAACCAAGAACAGGTCCAATTCTATGTCAACGAAGAGAACAACAGGCGGAGGAACCTATTACAGAAATACATTCGTCTGTGTACTGACGCCAAGGTATGCGTATAGTATGCATTTCAATGCTTCATTTTCACTTTTTGTGCCTAAAAAGATCAAGTTATTTTTCTATGTTTGATTTGAATGGTTAGGTCTCTGTGGATACAATACTTTTGGAGAGCAATTCAGCAGCAAAAGCAATTCTTGAACTTATCCCTGTCCTTAACATTACTTACCTTGTCATGGGAACCAAACGCCCAGCTTCCTCTAGGTAACGGCCCCTTCTTTTCTAGTATAGTAGCTGTGGAGTGCAGATTATGAATCCCCTCATACCTATAAAATGTACCCCTTCACGTGTACTCCAATCGACCATGCCGAAAGTCTTACAGATCCTCCCAAACAAAAACAATAGGTGCATAGAAACCAGTCGCGAAAACATGACAACACCATATGGGGTCCTTAGTCTCTATAGGTTCGCAGTGTTCTGTGCACTTTTATGATGGAATATTTCCAAGTTTTGGCATAGCTAGACAACATACTAGGTGCACGAATGAGTGCTTACAGGTAGAGTATGAATGGGGTCAGACACACGTTAGAGCAAGTCCACCCGCATGTCAAATCTCTTGTCAGTCCGCGTTTTTCAAGTTGCATTTATTCAAACTTTTCATTTTTTTACATTTGTTGTAGGCGATTGATCAGAGGGATCGGAAAGGGAGAATTTGTTCAGAAGAATGCACCAGACTACTGTGAGGTTACTATTGTTTATGATGGCAAGAAGCTTATGGATGGCCATAAGGTGGTTCCTTCTGCTCTTCCATCCGGTCACCGGAGACCGGAGATTACTCGGCAATCCGAAAGGAATTTCTTCGACTGTATATGCTTTTCAGCCAAATCTGATTAGAACAGTAAATTAATTTCCGCTGTTATTGCATACGGATACAGAGAAATTATGTAGATGGCACGGTTCAAAATGATCTACATAGAAGCTCATAGACTCGTAGATGGAAAGCAATTAACTGACATACCAAATTAAATTTATAATTGTTAAAAACCTACAATACACAATACATATTTACAATTCGTATCTCCCTTGTTCGGTTGGGTTTTTGAAAACCCAATTTTTCGTTTTTTTTTTTCCTTCAGTGGGACCCTCTAACCCAAGTACTACTTTATCCCATTTTCTCTCTCCTTCTCCTTCCAGGAGACACTATCCTAGTGCACAAGTTGTGCATAAATGGGTTTGTGGGGTTCTTGAAGTCCATCTACATCAAATAATTAAAGTCGTTAATTCGTCAACTTTAAAATAATTTTTGAAGTAGTTAAATAATCATCCTTTTTTCGGGCATCACGTAAGTTTTCATCCTGGTCACTATTCGAATTTATGTTTTCATCCTTTTCCATTGTGAAATACCTTTTGTACCCTTTTACTATGATATCTACAAATACACGATCATATCTTTTCCTAATTTAGTGGGATTCAATAACTTCCTAATTTAGTGGGATTCATCCATTTCTTAATTTAATGGGATTCAATCACATCCATTAAGGGAGATCACAAAAGAGATTTTAAATTCAAAATTTTGATACTAGTGTGTGGTTAAATTATGGATAATCAACCAAAAAAAATTTAAATTCGCACCAGTAAATATGGTAAAAATAGCATACATGAGCCAACAAGAAATTTCCTATGAGGGCTCCCTCACAAAAAAAAAGTGCGGGAAAACAGTTGTTAGCCGTTGGATCGCGTGAAGGGCATAGGATCCAACGGCCCATAGCTGTTTTCCCGCACTTTTTTTGTGAGGGAGTCCTCACAGGATATGTTATACATGAGCCAAATACCAAGTTTATGGTAAAAATAAAAACCACCACAATAAAGATGGGAATTTTTTAATAATTATGGTAAAAAAAAGGGCAAAGGTAAAGCAATAATCGAGTAATTGTGGTAAAAAAATAAATTCGAACTCAATAAATATGGTAAAGTTAGAAATAATCATGGTAAAAAATTATATACGTGAGCCAAACATCCAATGATTCAACCAATGATTGGGTTAAATAATATACCACACTAGTAAAGATGGTAAAAATTGGTACTTTGTAGGAAAATAGTGGTTAATATAACAAATATCAAACAGCCTTTTAATTAAAATGTGGTAATAAATCTATCCAAAAGAAAATAAATATGGTAAAATTAAGCATAATCATGGTAAAATATGGTTTACCTGATCCCAACATCAAGTGATTGTTGTGAAAATTAATTCCATATCAGTACAGATGGTAAAATTGGTACTATGTATAAAAAACGTGGTTAAAATAGCAAAGACAAAAAAACATATAAACTAAATCGTTCATTTAATGGCACCATGTTCCAATCAACAGAAATGTAAAAATTCGAGGGAGCTGGCAAATGGCAATGAAGGTCGGTGTCGGGGATTTCTTACCATTTGCCCGTCTCCTACCACTATGTAAAAATATAAAAAATAAAAAAATAATCCCATTTGATGGTGAAGAAGATAGCGATGAAGCAAGGGAATTTAAGATGGAACACTACAATTTGGGACAGAGTTCATCCCTACGATTTTGGATGAAGCATGGCAACTGAGCCGGCGATGAAGAACGATGGTGGGCGATCTGGAGGACGGATGGCGAGGGGAAAAGAAAGACGAATCGAGGAACATAGAAGCTCGGGCCATCTAGAAATCGTCCTCACCTACATTGGTCAATGTTTTTCGGCGATTTTGACTTCGGCAGATGGCAACGATGGATGATGACGAGAATGAAGGTTGACGAGAGGATGGTTTTTTCTTTGAGATAATGTATGTATGTAACTAGTGTTTAGGATGAGGTGTTTAAGTCCTCCTAATTTCAAATGATTGTGGGATAGCGTATAATGTGGGATTTTGTTTTGCATGAGATTTTGTTTGACAAAATCATACTTAGGATGACTTAAAACATATCTGCACACAAGGGTAAATTTGGGTTTTTTTTTTTGAATTTGGGGATGAAAACATAACTCTAAAAAAAGGATGGGATGATAACATAAGTTATGGTGTTTTTGAGGATGATTATTTAAGTTCCCCATAATTTTTCGATTGGTCTGCGAGAAAATCTGCTCAATCTAAAGGCTTTAAATATATAAACCCATCTTCTCATTTTCATTCAAAATTTAGAATCTTGAATTCTGAAGAAATTTTAAATAAAAATTAACTAATCGGATCAAGTAGTTATAAAAACCTAATTGAGCTAACTTTTTTCAGAGGCAACTCAAAAAATTATTTTAAAGTAGATGAACGGTTTGGATCATTTGTATGAGACTCCAAAGTGGAGCCCACCGACCCATTTGTACACAATTTGTGCCCTAGGATAGTGTGTCCTGAAAGGGGAAGGAGAGAGAAAATAGCATAAAGTAGTACTTGGGTCAGAAGGCCCCACTGGAAAAAAACCAAGACCGGATTTTGAAGACCAAACCGAACAAGGTCGTCTCATTCAGAAAACGCTATGTATCTCATCCCGTAATCTTTTTGTCTAGAAATTAGATGATAAAATTGTTTATCGTAAGAAAAAGTCGGACCTTATTTTAAGAAGTAAAACTTCAGACTCATTAATCTAAGCCGTTTGATCTACTTATGACGACATTCAAGCTGTTGGAGATAAATTCAACCGTAATGTAGGGCTTGAATACAAGAAAGAACCATATTTCGATTGTATTTTGTCGGAATCATATAATGGCTCTTCTTAGGCAGCAGAAAGTCTTAATGAGCGCTGAAGGTGGACCATGAAAGAGAATTCTACTCTCAGTCTCACGGACCTTGCACCACGTGTAAAGTAAATCGTATAGGAGCTACCCCAACCCATCTCCAAAACTCCAAAAGTGACGTATTGAAGGGAGATTTTGTAATTTATATCTCTTTTCTTCAACTTTTTGTATTTTATGGGAGAATTTTGAAGCATCGACCTATCGTCCTTTTTACAGATTTAGTCTAAAAAATGGAGAGTACAAGTTTTTTATGCACTAGAGTTTTGACACCATAAAAAACAGTTTTGCCATTATCATCAACCAAAAAATTATAAAATCTCTCTCAATATGTCACATCTATTCTCATCAATTACTTTTGATGAGAGGTATCCAAAAAGTTAAAAATTTCAAGATTTCAAATCAAAGGCACCATCTGTTTAACAAAATTGACAAATTCTATGCAAAGGAAATGGTGTTGGAATTAATATTTTCAGTGCGAATAAACAACTGCCATGCGACTATTGTGTTGTACTTTTTACCACCTAAAATACTTTTGGACACATTTGGAGTATATGGTTCGCCAATTTCTCCATACCCCTATCCATCAAATTCCTCCGAGCTTCAAGTACTTTGAGTCAAGATTCTCTTATGTGATGCAAAACGGGAACTAACACAGTCCTATTTTACGATTCAAAACATTTATGCATTAGGTCTTGATGTACTTAACGTTAATGCCAAAAATCAATTTTGTCGCAAATTGGTAAAAGCTTGTACCAATCAAATTTGTCTGCAGATAAGTAAATGGCTAGATTCTGACTTTCTGTTCTTCACTGTGACAAATATGATTCGTTCAAATAAATATCTATGCCCAATAAATGTGATTTGTTTGCATCGATGTTGAACACATCAACACTTGCAAGAAGAACTGTTCGGATCATCAAATGGACTCTTAATTTTCCATATTATGCGTCACATAAGGGATATATATATATAATATAATCTTCTAATCCGGACCCCCGGATTGAAGGTTTTTTTATTTTTTTTTGTGTTTGCAAATTGTTTTAACAAAATCCGAGCCGTCCAATGTGTCCAGAAGGTGTTTTCCAAGGTCCACGCGGAAAATCTTCAAAAAAAAATACCGGGAAGGGCTTGATCCATGCATTTTTCGCAAAAATTGTATATTTACAATTTTTGCGAAAAATCATGGATCAAGCCCTTTATTTTTTTGAAGATTTTCGCATGGACCTTGGAAAACACCTTCTGGACGGTTTTCGGATCATGGAGTCCCGGAGTCCCGGATCCCGGAGGAAAGTGGATACTTATATATATATATATATATATATATATAAGCGGTTTTTCGTGATCCGGACCCGGACCTCCATGATCCGAGCATTTTGACGATCCGATCCGTCAATAATGTTTAAGGTGTTTTCAAGGGTCCACGCCGGAAATCTTCAAAAAAATACGGGAAGGGCTTGATCCAAGCAATTTTTCGCAAATCAAATATATTTTTTTTAAAACTGCTGATCAAGCCTTTCCGTATTTTTTTGAAGATCTTGGAAAACACCTTTAACACATTGATGGATCGATTTTCTCAAAACATTTTGCAACACAAAAAAACACCCCAAAGGCTCCAGTCAGGGATCCCTGACTGGAACCGTGGGGTATATATATATAAAATAATCTTCTAATCCGGACCCCCGGATTGAAGGTTTTTTTATTTTTTTTTGTGTTTGCAAATTGTTTTAACGAAATCCGAGCCGTCCAATGTGTCCAGAAGGTGTTTTCCAAGGTCCACGCGGAAAATCTTCAAAAAAAAATACCGGGAAGGGCTTGATCCATGCATTTTTCGCAAAAATTGTATACACCTTCTGAACACATTGGACGGATCGGATCGTCAAAAAAAAGCTCGGATCATGGAGTCCCGGAGTCCCGGAGTCCCGGAGGAGAAGTGGATACTATATATATATATATATAGGATAAACTTCCAATGAGGGTCCCTCATTGAAGTTAAAATGCGGACCTCACCTTTCCGAGCCAAATTTTGACGATCCGAACCGTTCAATGTTTTTAAAATGCATTTTTAAGGGCCCCCGCGAAGATTCGTCCAAAAAAAATACCCGGAAGGGCTTCATCCGATCGGTTTTTGTTAAAAATGTTATATATAGCGTTTTAACAAAAACGATCGGATAAGCCCTTCCGGTATTTTTTTGGAAGAATCTTCATGAGGAGGCCCTTAAAAATGCATTTTAAAACATTGAAAGTTCGGATCGTCAAAATTTGGTCCGAAACACAAAAAAGGCTAGGTCGCATTTTATTTTCCAATGAGGGACCCTCATTTGGAAGCTTATCCTATATATATATATATATATATAGAGTCGTTTTCCGGGAGTCAGGATCCGACTCACTTCGATATTTTTTCGATCCGATCCCGATGTGTTGAGAAGGTGTTTCAACGTCCACGCGGAAAATCTTAAAAAAAATACCGGAAGGGCTTGATCAAGCGTTTTCGCAAAAACTTTATATTTCGGTTTTGCGAAAAACTACTTGGATCAAGCCCTTCCGTATTTTTTTTTGAAGATTTCTGCCGTGGACCTTGAAAACACCTTTGAAGACATTGACGGCTCGGATTTCCCAAAACAATTTTTAAAAGCATCAAAACACCAAAAGACCCTTCAATGGGAAAACAGGGATCCTTGGAGAGGTATATATATATATATATTTATTTTGCCCCACCCAAAGGTAAAATTTGTGATATATATATATATATTTATTTTTGCCCCACCCAATCTAATATCATTTT
>JADGMU010000831.1:0-139108 GCA_016920895.1 Vaccinium myrtillus
AATAGAGCATAAAATACAAAAAAAAAAGAAGAGGGAAGAAACTAATTTCGACTTTTTAGCATCCATTGTTTTTCCCATATGTCAAATTTGATTCCTTCGAGAGAGAAAGAGAAGATAAATCAGAGCTATTTAAATTTGAAAATTACAACTACTACTATTTTAGAGTTGGGTAGAATTTTCATTGCATAGTTGATGGAATCTATTTTCCAATTATGGCATCAAAATCTTCTATTCGAATACGGTTATGAATGGAGACAATTAAGGTAAATTTTAAATATCTTGTAACCTATTTATGAATAATATTTAAGAGTGGTAGTAAGAGTAATGTTACATGAGTTGTTAGAAAATTCTATGACAATCGAAATAAATTGCGCCACTTGTCGCAACTGTAGCTCTCCTCACCAAAAGTCATCCTGAAATAATATACTCCTAGATAGTGTGGTTCATTGGAATTTTTTTTGCCAATTTTTGTAACAAGTAGGGGTGAAAAAAAAACCGGCGGGACCCGAACCGAACCGAAAACCGAAATTTTGGTCCGGTTTTCGGTCGGTCCATGCTTTAAAAAAACCGAAAAACCCGACCGAAAAAACCGAAATATTTTTCGGTTCGGTTTCGGTTTTGTGGAATTACAGTCGAACCGAACCGAACCGAACCGAAGTAAGACCGAACCGATGATGGACCGAACCGACCTAGCCCCGAACCGAACCGAATTATAAACCTAATCAATACCGTCCATTTCCTTTGATCTACACCGTCCATCTATGACCTATAAAAATAAAACCCTAACCTAACAAGTAACTTATCTCCATCACTACTCAGCAGCACTCAACAGTACACGACCTCTCTTCTCTCCTTCTCCCTCTCCCACCAGGCCACCATGAATCTCTGATCTCTCTACTCGACTACTCCCACCATCGTTGTCTTCAATCTCTTGCACATCAACAAGAACAAGTAACCTACAAAACCCATAGTCAGGTGTAAACCACACCAGTCGACATCTACTCTACTAGTACTTGGAATTCGACAGTCGACATCTACTCTACAGTCTCTACTAGTACTCGACAGTCGACATCTACTCTCTTTACTAAGAGAAACCGGTGAGTTGATTTACACACCTGACTGCCGACCTTATCTCTCTGATCTCTTTACTCCCACCATCGTTGCTTCTATTTTGTAAAAATCTTGTATTTTGTGAAAATCTACCGAGAGATGGCATCTCTAACGACACAGTACACACAATCTCAAAATCTCTCTCTTTTTTACAGATTTTATTTCTATTTTCTAGGGTTTCACTGTCATAAGAGGGCTGCTTGCTGGAAGAGTGAGGAGTGAAGAATTTGATTTCAGTTTGAAGAAGAAATGTCTAGCCTCGAGGTATCCATTTTGTTTCATGTATGATAATTGTTTAGATTAACAGTATGTAATTCGAAAAAACAGTATGTAATTCGACTTTCCTTGTTTTAGATTGATGATGAAAATGAGTTTGATATGGATGATATTATGGATGAAGCTGCTGAGTTTGATTTACCTGATAATATTGATCTTGAAATGGAAAATGATGATGATGTGGCTGAAAAAACAGAAAATGAGACTAAAAAAGGTGGTGATGTTCTAGTCAGTAATAAGAGAGCTGCTTGTTGGAAAAATTTTAAAGTTGTTACCCCAAAAGATCATCCAAAACCTAGGGCTGCTTGCAATTGGTGTGGGGTATCTTATGCATGTCATTCAAAGAACAATGGTACAAAGTCGATGACTCATCATTTGAAAATTTTGTGTACCAAATATCCCAAAAGCAGGAGATTTACGGGTTCTAGGCAAAAACTCCTTAGTTTTGAAAAACAAGAACAAGACAACGGTGAGACAAGTGCAAACCTTGTGTCTTGTACCTTTAGTGTTGAGGCGTGTAAGAGAGCCCTAGCAGAGATGATAATAATTGATGAGTTGCCATTTGCATTTGTTGAGGGTCAAGGATTTAAAAAATTTATGCATGTCGTTCAACCTAAGTGGGTCAAGATTCCAAGTAGGATTACGGTTGCCAAGGAGTGTATGCGCATTTACGATGAGGAGAGAAAATCTTTGAAAAGAAAACTTAAGAGCCAACGGTTGTGTCTCACTACGGACACTTGGACTTCGGTCCAAAACTTGAACTACATGTGTCTTACCGGACATTTCATTGATGAAAATTGGAAATACCAAAAGAGGATTCTCAATTTTTGTGTTGTTCCCAATCATAAGGGTGAGACTCTTGGTAGAATAATTGAGAACAAGTTGTTGAATTGGGGGATTGACAAGTTTCTAACTGTGACGGTGGATAATGCATCTTCTAATAATCTTTTGATTGCTTACATGAAGAGGAAGACCAAAGATAAGAAGACAACCATTTTAAATCACGACTTATTGCATGTTAGATGTTCCGCACATATCTTGAATCTAATTGTGCGTGATGGATTAGAAGAGATTGAGAGCTCTATTGCAAGGGTGCGTAATGTTGTGAGGTATGTGAGGTCTTCCCCGAATAGGATGGATGAGTTTTGGTCATGTGTTCAAAAAGAAGAGATTACATGTACACTTAGACCTTGTTTGGATGTGCCTACTCGGTGGAACTATACATATTTCATGTTGGATAGGGCTCTAATTTATCAAAAGGCTTTTGATAGATTATGTGATGACACGGCCTTCAAATTAAATGTGATAGAGGAGGAGATGGATGAGGATAATGATTTAGAGTATTGTGACTTTCTGGTTGATGGTGGGATCATTGAAGAGAGAGAGAGAGAGAGAGAGGGAGAGAGGAAGGGGGAGAGGGAGGAGGAAAGGAAATGTTGGGCCTCCAACTCCAATGGATTGGGATAAGGTTAAGTTGTATGTGTCATTTCTTAAAGTGTTTTATGTTGCAACATTAAAATTCTCGGGGTCTTTGTATGTCACTTGCAATGCTTTCTTTGATGAAATGGTGTTGATTCAACAAGCTATCAAGAAGTTGTGTGCTACTAATGATAGTGTTTTGTATCCGTTGGCCCGTGGTATGAGTGCAAAGTTTGATAAATATTGGGGAAATTTTGAGAAGATTAACTCATTGATGTTGTATGCGGTTGTTCTTGACCCTCGATGCAAACTTGGGTTCTTTGAATATTGCTTTCTAAATACTTTGGGTTTTGATAAGAAGTTGGTAAGTGAAATGATGGATAAGATAAAACATGGGATTACCGAATTGTTTGAATGGTATGTGACGAACAATGCAAGTGTGAATGCGCGTAATCGAGAGGAGGTTAGGGGAGCATCCAATAAAGTGGATTTAGATGGTTTGGATGAACAAAAATCTTTGAAATCTCTTTTTAAGATACACCAACAAAATGAAACAAACATGGCAAGCAAATCGGAGTTGGAGAAGTATCTATTGGAGGCTAGTGAAGATGATAATGAAAGGTTTGATATATTGAAGTGGTGGAAAGACAACTCGTCTAGGTATCCAATTGTGTCCCAAGTAGCACGAGATGTGCTAGCTATCCCCGTGTCTACGGTTGCCTCCGAATCCGCTTTTAGCACGAGTGGACGTGTGATTGATCCATATCGTAGTTCTCTCGCTCCCAATACCGTGGAGGCTCTTATTTGCACTCAACAAGGGATAAAGAAACCAACTAAAATCAACATTAGAGAACAACTTGATGAGTTGGAGGAATTGGATTCGGGTACTACTCTTTGCTTTCTTTATTTTTTGTTTTCTTTATTTTAATTACTTATATATATGTTGAATAATTTACTTGTATGCTTTTTTTTGTGTGGTTTTATTGTACTTAGTTATCATGGAATCAAGTGGCAAGACTAAGAAGTAAGGGGTCGTTGTTCTTGAGGGGCTGCTGTTCTGGACTCAAGTGGTATGCACTTTTGGGTTTGTTGTTTTCCTTAGTTGTGGTTTTATTACTACTGCATATTCTGTGGTGCAAAATCTCATGTCTGCTACTGCATATCAGAAATGGTAACTGTTTTGTAGCTTTTTTTTGGTATTGGAAAGAGTTACAAACCTTGCAAATTATATGGTGACCATTGAGTGGTACTAGCTTTTTTTTGGTATCTGGGTACTGCATATCAGAAATACTAACAGATAGTGGGTACTGCATATCTGTGGATGATTTTTATTCTTTTCATTGTTGCTTTTAGCTGTTACTTGGAATGATTTGTGGAAACCAGAAATGTTGGGCAATGGCACTGTCCAACTTGTTCTTCAATTTTAGCTCATTGTAGCGTAGAAAGTCTTAGCCATTGATTTCCTAATTTTGGTCATTTTTCAAGTTAAAGTGAAAGTGTTTTGATTTTTACTTCTCTTGGTTGAACATATGGTTTGAGCTTGGTCTGATCTCATGTTAGTCATGGGTAGCCAAAATGTAATGATATAATGCAATAGAATCTTTCTTTGGCCCAGAAGCAAAAGTCCAGTTGGTCCACTTAGGTGATTTTGGGTTGCCAATGATTGGCCAATTTTATGGTGTCCTCGTGCAAATTGTACCATAATTCTTGCAAATTGTACCAGTGGTACCAGTTTGCTTTAGGCTGCAAGTGGTCTCGGGTAGTTTTTGTTGAATGCTATGTCCTCGAAAGGACGTCTCGGCTGCAAGTGGTCTCGAGTAATGGTTTTCATATTCTTCATAATGTTTTTGTCAACATAAGAGGACACTATCTGCTGCATCTAGTTGTGTGTCCCAGAATTTTCCCAACTGGAAAAAAAATTTCTGTAAGGGGACACTATCTGTTGCATCTAGTCTGTTGCTGTAAGCTTAGTTCCTCCACCGCTCTTCTTCTGTCCCACTACCCATTTTGGAGCTCTTGTTTATCCATTTTGAGAATACAGGTTATGCAGTAGAATGTAAGGTACTTGTGTCAATATTTAGGTTGTGGCTCACTGGCTCCTATGAATGATCTACCCTTGCTGACAGATGTATGCCTATGTGCATACTTATATGTTTAATAGTAGATTCGGGTTCAATACTTGTACGCATTTGACTTTGGCTTGGAGTATTAAATTACATCTTAAAAAATTGATGGTTAGATGCAGAAAATAAGTGGAGACTGCTGGAAATTGGAAAATGCTCAAGCCTACTGGAAATGCAGACTGCTGGAAATTGGAAAATGCTCACTGCTCAAGTGTTGAATGCTTGCATTTTGATCTTTTGTTCTTAATTTATTATCTTGTTGGCATGTAATATGTATGAGATTTGTTGTGTGAAGTGTGAACTTTGAAGAGTTTTTTAGCCCATATGAGGGAATAACTAGACCGGTTGTAATATGTTTGTGTTTGGGATTCGCTGTGCAAACTTTGTTGGCATGTAATATCATATTACGTATGGGATTTCCTGTGATGAATTTTTAGCATATATTTTTCTAGTTTTAAGTTTTTAACGGCTGAGTTCCATTTTTTTCCTATAAATGAACAAAAATGGCATTGGCAAATATGGGCTAGGCCCAAAAGAAAACATTTTAATAGGCCCAAGTTGGGTTTGGCCCGAAAAATTTCAATAGAGGATGGGTTTGGTCCAAAACAAATTTTTTGAATAGGCCCAAGTGGTCCAAACCGAAATACCCGATTACCCCGAAATCTTAGACCGAACCGAAACGCCCCGAACCGAAGTCGGTCCCTTCTTTAAATCGGTCGGGGTCGGTTTAAGGAATTCCTACCCCGAACCGATTCGGTCCAAGCAAGAGTCACCCCGAACCGACCGAAACCGAACCGATTTCACCCCTAGTAACAAGAAACCAAAAAATGGAATTCTCAGTGGTGTCAGTTTTGTCTGCCGTGTCATCCATCCAGGCCTATTGCCACGTGGAAATATGAAGGCAGGATTTATGTGGACTTTATTTCTGTATTTCTGCTGCACTTTCCTTTGTGTCACATTTGGGGATGTATTGTGGGACACAAATCTTGGATGCTGCCATGGACCACGCCATGGGCAACAAATGCGTGGGCCCGGACTTAATTGTTTAGATGCAGAGGAAGCTTCCTTCCTGGTTCATCCCCACTAAACTAGCATGGGATGGCTTCGAAATACTGTAATATTCCGTCCCATTTCGTTTCGTTTGTTAATTATTCTCTCTCTTTTGTGGCTATTACTTATATATTTCAATGTGAACATAAAAAAATATGTAATATGAATCTTATTTGATAGATCTCGATTTATTCTATAATACGAAGTTCTTGAAACTATAAAAAAATATTATAGATTGAAAGATATAAGCAATAGACATAAAAGAGACAAAAAAAATAATTGACAAACCAAATGAGACGGACTGAGTACTACTTTGCATGTATTGCTCTTATCAAGTGTGAATTACGAAAACGTGAGTGAGACCGTGAACAAGAGAGGGAGAAAGAGCGCGAAAGCTCCTTTTGTAGACATTTCAAAATTATTAAAGTTTGTTAGTGCAAGAATTAAGATTGTGGTTGCGATTGAACGAGAATTAGAGCGATAGTAGGGAGTCTTACCAGAGAATCCTGGGTAGGACTTCCATCAAAATCAAATTTTAACAAAAACAATTAGGGAGACATGAAGTATAGGGTTGGTCATTTCCTCCGATCCATTCGAATTCAATCTGATCTCCGATCCGAACGGATCGGCAATATGAAGATCTGTTTGGGGATTGGGTAGGGGGTGGAGATAGGCATGTCCCCACTTCGAATCCTCTCCGAATCCGTTCCCCGATCCATCCCCGCCCCGCTACGCCCCGTCTCCGATCCGCCCCGTCCCCGAATCCCCGAATATAGGGGTCTATTCATGAGTTATGAAACTTTTGGGTCCCACTAAATTTTCTCCAAACAAATAGGGACCTTTGTAATACAATTAATAAATGTGATTAAATAAGAAATGCATCACTATAATTTGAATACATTCCAACTAGATTGACATCTACTCAACTATCAATCATATGCATTCCTTAAAATAAACTCAAAAGAATGCAAAATGAAAACAATATTTTTCCAATCGAGCCGCTGATTTTGTTGTTCCTATTGATGATTCTATAGTGTAAAGTTTATTCTCGATTGAGTTTACTTTTCGTACTTAACTTTATTTTAGTGCTTCATATGAAGTTGAAGATCACACTACTTAAATACTCTTTTTGCTATTTTGTTTGTGGTTCCTTTAGTTTTCAAATTAGAAATCCAGTTGATAGTTAATACAACTTTAATTGAAGCTGGCAAACATTTATGTTTACACATGAATACCGTGTCGTGTTGTGTCGTGCCAACGATAAACGTACCGTACCTGCCCGACCCGTCTGCTTGTATCTTGATTTTAACATTTAATTTGTAACTGGGATTCTAGATTTCTAGTAATCTATTTTTTTTTTTAAATGATTGGATCCCCGAATCCCCATGGGAATCCCCGTTCCCCATTTATAGTAGGGATGGAGGATGAAAATAAAGCCCCGTTGGGGATTGAGTAGGGGATGAATATGAAGAAGGGGTTTGGGGATTAAAGATAGTACTCTCCGGCCCTGATCCGTCCCATGTCCATCCCTAATTAAGTACTTGCACACTCACATGCGTGGCCCACTTCGTAAAAAAAACACATACATACACCGGTATCATGAGATTCCAAGCAAGTGAGTCCTGCTAGATGTACACCATTTTTGTGTACACCAATTGTACACCACCTTTGTGGAACCCATTTTTGGGTCCCACACGAATAATCGGAGCCGCTCAATATTCTTAAAACACTTTTTTTAGGGTCTCTGAAAAAAATCAACTGATTTTAACATCGGTAAGGCCTCGATCGATTATGCGCCCAATTTACTGACAGGAAATTGGGCGCAAAACCGATCGAGGCCTTACCAATGTTAAAATCATTTTTTATTTTGTATTTTTACAGAGGTCCTTAAAAAAGCATTTTAAGAATATTGAGCGGCTCCGATTATTCGTGCGGAACCCGAAATGGGTTCCACAAAGGTAGTGTACAATTGGTGTACACCAACATGGTGTACCCATAGGTTTTTCCTAATTGAAATTTAAAGTGGCCAAACACTATAACCATTGAGCAAGTTTGAGATTTTTTTCCTTCATAAAAACATAGTTTTTTTTTATATTTATGGAACAATCCTTATTTGGGGTCCTTGGGTAGGTGCTACACAGTCGTGTGTTGTGCAGCGTGTTGTGCGGGGGCTGACGCCGCCGTGCTGGTGTTGGTATGACAATCGGAGACGTTCACCACATAGAGCTCGTCGAATACTACTTTTGTACCAAAAATTAGCTCGATTGAATATCGTTAGGTGCCTCATCGGAACATTATTATCTTAAATGCATGATTCCTAATGGATCCAAAACACTAGATCGAGCTACTTTAACAAGTTACATGTGTTCTGATGTGGCACTTCTCAATATTCGATCGAGCTGCTTTTTGATACACATGTAGAACTCGACGAGCTCTACGCAATGAATGTCTCCAATCGTCGACACGACACCGGCACTATGACACCATGCCCACACAGCACGCTGCACAGCACACGGCTGTGCAG
This sequence comes from Vaccinium myrtillus, assembly GCA_016920895.1. Taxonomy (NCBI): domain Eukaryota; kingdom Viridiplantae; phylum Streptophyta; class Magnoliopsida; order Ericales; family Ericaceae; genus Vaccinium; species Vaccinium myrtillus. The sequence continues at coordinate 8,503 of JADGMU010000831.1, forward strand.
CACCCACCCCAGGTTAGTTGGAGTAGTATTGGCATTTGTTCCATACAATGCTCACTTACCCCATATTTATTCCCAGTCATAGTGAATACATGGAAGACTTTGGAGCAGTGTCAAAACAAATTACTCGAATGACTAATTTCTGTTACTTGACCTTGAATCACATCAACGTCTCGAACTTTATCCCAACTAAGATCAACTTCCATTTTTAATTTTCCAAGTGATTGTGATGGAGTCCGCTAATCATGTTTAACTTTTTTCTTTTCCTTTTCGTCCTTTGCATGCTTGTTTTTCCTCTATTTCCCCTTCTCTTGTTTTGGCTTAGCGAAAATGTTTTTTATAACGATAAGAAGAATGTCCTCGAGCTAATTGAAATCCTTAAGTTTGTTAATGTTAATGTTAGGTACTGGCCTGGACATCCAGTTATTGGGAAAAAAAAAAAAGTTAAGGTCTAAAAAACTTTTTTTAGAGACAAAATAGTAGCTATTCTATCCAACAAGTCTAATTTTTTTTTTCTTTTGCCATTCGTTAATCTTAATTTACTCTATCCTACCTCCCTTATACTTCCATGCGCATGGACAAGGTTCGATTCTCGTAAGCACCCATCCCCTTCCAGGCTCCAACAAGTCTAATTAAGAAATCTTGCTTAAAACCTTATCCCTAGTGAAACGTACGTATAATGGACTTGAGAGCTTTTGTGCCTGACCTCAGGTTATGAGAGTTTCTAGGCTTATTTTATGGAGTTTTTTTGTTTTTTTCTTGATGTGTTAATGATTACTCTTTAATGTCACGCTTGTTGTTGCTCTAGTGGTCAAAACCTGGGAATTACGAGTTTCTTTCCTTCTAAGATTTCACATTCAAAGTATTACTCTGGCTTTAAAGGGCGTCCCTACTCCCACAATATTAATCGAAATGCACGCAAACTGGTCCGAGTATCTAGCCTCATTTTTACATCTTTTATTGTGGTAAGTATACACTTAATTACCCGGACAACAAATTTACAGAGGAGCAGAGGCATTGTCTATTCTTATTATTAGCCAAATTATAATCATGGGTTTACAAAAATCAATCATGACTGTTTGGCAACAGGATTTGTGTTTGCTTGATTCCCTGAAATTGATCCTGGATATTTTTAAAAAATTCTAGGAGCAAGAGATGCTGACATAGTTTTGTTCCAGTTTTCAAAATGCCCACATCAAGGAACCCAGCAGAGTCATAATCCGCCCCCTAATCACAAGCTACTGCATTGGGCCGCACGTATAATGTCAATTACACGCTATTGATTTACTTAAACACAGTGCTAATCATATGACAACCGAGCCTCAAGAAGTCTTTGATCTGAAATTCGACTCCCCGGACGGACGTACTTTCATTTCTTGTACATGTTGGTTAGGAATTTTTCCCGACTTTAATTAGGCCTCCTGCCACTGGCGGCTCCACCCTATGGGGTGGATGGCCACATGACCACCCTAAAAAAAAATTGTACTAATAATACATGTAAAAATTTGTACAAATTTTAGGTTAGTTCATGTTTTGAACACCCAGCCGAAATATGAATGAACACCCAGTATTCGCTACATAATTTCCTAAAAAAAAAATAATCATATTTATGCTCCTCTTTGATTTTGCTTTGGTAAAAATATAAAAAAACTGAAAACAACTACAACGTTTTACGTGTTTTTGTATTTTTGAGGTCGCATTATACACACTAGTATATGAAATTTTGTGAAGATACGACTGAATGGTTAAGCTAGTAGAGTTAAAGGTAATTTCTGAACACCCTGTTAAAAATTTCTGGAGCCGCCACTGGGCTCCTGCTAGTAGTAGTTAGTAGAACTGGTCCCCTAATCAATTGATCCATTGACCCGAATCCGAGTAATACAAAAAAAATTACTTTCTATTCTATTCATTTACCTTGGGTAAAATCAAAACAAATTGTGCTTAATTGACACAGCCCAACGGTCTAATCTAACAACACCACTTTCAAATTTTCAAAAAGATATAGCACACAAAATGTCTTCTCCCTATACCACCTCCCCCCCTTGTCTTCTTCCCTCCTCTAAATCCGTGACCCTTTGAATTTTACTAAGATTCCTAGACATATAAATAAAACCCATCATCAATCATATGCTTATCATATCAACCAAAACAATATTGCAAGAAGTAGAAAAAATCTAACGATGGGGAACTGTTCTCCAAAAGGCATTTCTGAAGCTGAAGGCCGCAACTCTATCCGGGTCTTGACGGATTCCGGCAATATCGTCGAGTTCGAAGGTCCTAAATCTGTCAAAGAAGTCCTCAAGGACTACCCGGGACACGGGGTGTATGCGAAAGCTCGTATGTCGTCGGCATTACTTGATCATGAGCTACTTCAAGGCGGCAAGTTTTACTACCTCCTCCCTCTTGTGGAAACGAGAAAAGTAGGTAAGCAAAATGCGGATTCTGCTTATGAAGCAGAGCCAATAAGAATGTCTACTTCTGCGGCGGTGGAGGTGCTTCCACCGCCGCAGAAGGGGGTGTGGAGGGTGAAGTTGGTGATGGATACGAAGCAGTTGGAGGAGATTTTGTCGAAAGAGGTTAATATGGAGGCGCTGATTGAGCAAATGAGGCTGGCCGCGAGTTCAGCTAGTGCTGCGCCGAAGAGAGGGAAGATGATCAGCTGGAGACAGTGGGGAGGAAATTGGAAGCCGATTGTTGCGAACTTGTTTAAGGGGAATGGTGATCACCGGAGCATAGAACGGTCGCCGGATTCTTGTATCGGTAGTCCGAGCCAGGGGAAGGTTGCCAATGATCTCAGATTAGCAACATGAAATTTCAATCCCAATGGGATGAATTTGGAAACAAGACATTTCATAATGTTGTGCTCTTATGTGATACATTTCCCTTGTATCTTGCATAATGTTCATGTAAAATAAGGTTTGGTCTTCAATTGGTAGATTTTTTAGCTTGATTTCTTTTTATTTTCTTTGTTTAACTTTTTTTAGATTGATTGGAAATTGGGTATTTGGCTTTATCTCTCTCTTTCCATCATGAATTTGCAAGCTTTTGAATTCAGAAAAGAAACATCAACAGTTGATTGAAGCCCACCACATTTTGTAACTTTGAAAGAAACCATGACGTGGTTAATGAGAGAAAAACTTGGGTGTGGATCAGGTATGGCCACGTGATGCCCGACTGTGCATCTCGACCATCCAAAAGTATTTTGGACGGCTCACATTTATTCCCTCTTTCTTCCCTCCTTTTTCTCTATTTGCAAAGTGGAACACCCCTAAGTCTGCGAGACGGCCTCAATCTGCCTCATGTTGTAGAAAAGCTGAACTTTTCTCGTCATGTCTTTTTTATAATAGATTCTCATTTTCTCAATCACCGACCCCAAGTCATATGACATCTGAAAAATATTATTAAGAGTGGAATACTAATTTTACACCCCATTTTCTTATAAATGAACTATTTTTATTTTTATTTTTTGTATTTTAGCGACAAAATTACACGTAAAAATCCACAACAACATAAGAAAGAGAGTACATTTATAAAATAAATAAAAAACTGTGAATTATTTTTGTAGGCAATCTACAACTACAAGTATTCGGCATTAGACAAATCATCAAGTAACGTGGTTGGGTTGGATCCTAATCATCCTACCCACCTCCCTTACTTTACCAGAGTACAATTTGGAGTCGCCACCCCGGTTTAAGGAATCAATCACTTCATTCAATTATATATGATCCGTGGCAGCTAGAAGTGTGGACACCCCTCCGAAGCGCATTCAATTTGGAGTCGTCACCCCGGTTTTGACGAATTGTCCCCGAGGAATTGAACTTTGAATGACTCACGCCTCATTTTGGATAAGGTTTTTATTACCAGTCCGTCTTTAGTCTTGTCACCATAATATCTTAAGTTTAGGAGCTTGGTTACGAGAGGGGAAGAGTTTTATGGCACCCACCTTGTCCAACCCGGAAGTTGGTCTCTACTAGGTATTTGTGGGATTTATAGAATGTTTACAATATCCAACTTTGTTCACATAAAGGGGATGGGGAAGTATAAACGGGGATTACAAGTAAACATGCATGCACGTGAAATGGTGGATGCATGCTTATGCGATGTGTATGTAGTGCCCGTTTACGATACATAAATGACACGTAAGGCATGAGATATGAGCTATGTACAACATTCTGTGAAATATACAGTCTATAACACAAATTTAAACAGTGGTTAAATCATGAAAAATTTAATAATGTTGTACTCTTATGTGAGCTCGGTTCAGCAACATGAAATATCAATCCCAATGGATGAATTTGGAAACAAGACATTTCATAATATATGTTGGACTCTAATGTGATACATTTCCCTTGTATCTAGCATAATGCTCAGGTAAAATAAGGTTTGATCATCAATTCGTAGATATTTTTTAACATGATTTCTTTTATTGAACTTTTTTTTATGTAAAAACAAATTTTTTTCCAGAGTCGAAGATGAACACAAGAATTTGGACTGCAGGGTAAAATGCATTTTGGAAATAGTCTCCCAAACAGTCATGCAGCAAAAATATAAAATGTAAAATGCATAATGAGGCTACTAGATTGCCTCAATTTGCCTCATGTCGTGGAAAAGCTGGACTTTTCTCATTATGTCTTTTTGAAAAAGGATTCCCATTTTCTTAATCACTGACCCCAAGTCATATTACATCTAAAAAGTTCATTTAAGAAATTTAAGAGTGGGGTAATGATTTTCACATCCCATTTTCTTATAAATGTATTCTTTTTTGTTTATCTTTTAGTGACAAAATTACACATAACAATTCACTATAAAGAGAGTAGATTTATAAGAAAAAAAGGTGTGAAAATCATTTTCATAGACAATTTACAAGTATACGGCATTGTACAAATTTTCAAGTAACATGGTTGGGTTGATACCACTCACCTTCCTCACTTTACCACAGCACATAGGGTTCGTATGTCTTTTTGCTCACCCTTTTCCGTGTGTCCATATACGGTAGGGCTGAACAAAAAAAACAAAGAACCGAACCGGAGAACCGTGCCGAACCGGTTTTTTTTCGGTTTTACAAGTGACCGGTCCTGTTCTCGGTTCGGAAGCCTTCTGAAATTTTAAAACCGGTTCGGTTCCCGGTTCTTGAGATTTTAATCCCGGTTCGAACCGATCCGAACTGGTGTTGTATATATATATATAATAAATACTTCTATTACCAAAAAGTGAGAGGGGTGGGAGTCGAACCCCATCCATTTGAGTAGAAACCCTTGCACTTTCCAACTTCGCTAGCTTAAAATTTACGTCTATGAATTGGAAATAATAGCAGTTATTCATTAGTATTGACTCCTTTTGTATATATAACAAATTAAGACCCAGCCCACCAGCATCAACCAGATCCAAGTCGTCATTTTCTTTCGAATAATAATACATAAACAAATTTTGTCTCACAACCAACCACAATCCCACTCACATGGAGTGTGGGACCCACATCCCATGTGAATGGGGTTGTAGTTGGTTGTGACACAAAGTTTGTGTCACAATCATTTTTGTTTTCTAGAAGTGTGTGGCGACAACCTCTCTCTCTCTCTCTCCTTTGAAGCTTCATCTTCCTATGTCGATCTATCAACCAGATTGGGTGCTTTTCATGATGTGTTCAATCTGAAAATGACGACAACAGAAAAGCTAATCGTCCATATATTCGAGCGAAAGAAGCATATCGTTGAACAAGTCAAGCTACAAACAGATTTGTTCGATGATGGCGACGTTGATGATCGACTAGAGCTACCGTGATGTTGGATGCCGACGTCGATCGATCCATGTATGTAATGAGTATATCTATTTGTTTGTGTGTGAATAGTGAATATATAGATCGATTTTTTCTGTATATAGATCGATTTGTTTGTGTGTTTATATAGATCGATTCCATTTGATCGTTGTTTGTGTGTGAATGTATAGATCGATGTGTGATCGTTTGTTTTGTATCTCATTGTATGTGAGCAGATGGATTCGTGTATGTATACATGTACGCATATGCCTGTCGTGCAGATTTCTCTCTCCCCCACCTTCTCAACCGAACTGATCTCCGAACCGGGACGAACTGAACTGGAACCGAACTAATGTCTAGAAAACCGGTTTCAACTCCACCCTTTCCCCGAACCGGTTTTTCCCAGTTCAATAAAACCAGTGGCTGGTTTCTGCTCTTGATGCATAGAACATACTACGTAGAATTTATTTTGAACTCTGCTTTACACTCAAAATGACACTCCTCACAAAGCTAAGAAGCACAGGTACCGGTACGGGTACGCGATACGGCAAGAACCTAAAAAAGTAGTGTACGGATACGGTTGGGTACGTCAATGTAATTTTTCATTTTTTATTTTCTATTTTACTTTGTTCTATTGTATTAACTAAGGGGGTGTTCCACTAACCCAATTTTTTGAAAAAATTAATTTTTCACGGTTTTTTATGTGATGTGTTGTGAGAGAATGACCTCGGTGTGCCAACAAAAGCACAAAACAACCAACCAAAATTATAGTAGACGAGTATATAATTGAATAATACTTTTTTTGAACGGAATTTTTGAATAATACTTAAGTCCAAAAGTTGTTCTCTATAAAGAGTAAAGTATTTGAAAGTAATGAATAAAATATTAAAGTGGTCCTAGTGGAAGAGTAAACAATTTCAACAAGTGGTGTGATACAATATAATAATGGATCCTGCTACGGGTACAAAACATTTTGTACAGAAAATGTACAAATCGCTCTCGGAGACCCACTTTTGGGTCCCACACGAGTAATCCGAACGAAACGGCGTGATTTTAGTTCAAGCACTTCTAACCGTCCGATTGAGCTGAAATTTTGTGGAGCCCCTCGGAAAAATGTTCTAAGAATAATGAACGGTTCGGATCACTCGTGTGGGACCCAAAAGTGGGTCCCCGAGAGTGATTTGTACATTTCCTGTACAAAATGTTCTGTACCCGTAGGATTACCGATATAATAATAGTGCTAGTGGAGGAAATAAACATTACTTTATTCTTAGTGAAGGTCCTGCAGGAAATAAATAACTCAGAGAAAAGAGAAATAGAGCAGAGGCAGACTGTCGATCAATTCAAGAGCATATAAGGACAGAGTAGAAGAGGACCAGTCCAATCGGATCTCTCTCTTTGTGGCTCACTGCAATCGAACAAGTCCAATTGGAGAACCAAATCGCAGAACAGAGCACCACAGTTCAGTCGCTGCCCTAGATGTTGAAAGAAGGTATCGAAGATTGAAATACTCTTGGGGTAAACACAGACAAGTCCTTTTGGGTGGGTTTCGACTAGGGATGGTAATATCAACCGAACCGATGGGTAATCGAACCGAAACCGGTTTTTTTTCCCGAATCGTAACCGATTTTTTCCCCGTGGGTGCAGGTGTGGTTTTGATGGATGGGAAACCGAACGGGTTGGGTTTGGTTCGGTTTTGGGTTTACCTGTAACCTGAACCGATACCCGAACCGAACCAAACCGAATGTCTATTAATTGCATAGGACCCCCTTATATTATATATACATGTTATATAAACCCCCTTTATGTATATTTGAAAATTACACTTTACCCCCTTTATATATATACATAAGATTTGCAGCTAGGGTTATCCAGCCCATTTTGTCTTCATTTCCTGAGAGGCCATGAGAGGCCGAGAGGCGACAGAACGACGACGATTTCTTCTCTCACCGGAAACATCGACGGCGATTTCTTCTTCTCTCAGCGTAAGTCTCTCTCTCTCTCTCTCTCTCTCTCTCTCTCTCTCTCTCTCTCTCTCTCTCTCTCTCTCTCTCTCCATGTACGATGTGGGTAACCGAACCGATGGCTGTTGACTCTACTCCCAACGGCTTGGTGATTCTGAAAAGCCCCACCAGTCATTGATGTAGCAGAACTTCGAGAAGATCCTGAGGTCTGTAGATTAGATTACTCGTGTAATGATTTCCCTAGTAGATCTTACTGTGGGCGTGGAAGATGATTTGTTGGCGGTCCATTTTGTATATGCGCAAAGCTTGTATAGAAAGCTTGACTAGTAGATCTTACCGTGAAAGATAATTTTCATTGAAACATGTTTTTGTTTTTTTTTTTTTAGCTCTATATGTGGAATCTGGAATTTGGAATTTTTCTTCAATCTGGGTACCCGTTCGGTTCGGGAAATACCCGAACCCGTTCGGTTCAGTTATGGAATAGATTTTCATAACCCATCCAATTACCGGTTCGGTTCGGGGCAGTGTTCTGGTGATTCGGTTCGGTTCGGTTCATACCCCAATCCGCCCCGTTGCCATCCCTAGTTTCGACCCACTTTGGAGTCCGAAATTGCAAAAAAAAATACCCAGAAAATACGATTTCGACATACGTACCCAGATCTTCTGATATTCTGATCAATGATCGATGTGCATTGTGTTTCTGTTTGTGTAGGTGTATAACAGAGAGAGAGAGAGAGAAAGAGACTAACGAGAGAGCTGCTGCGCTTGGTCAAACAGTTACAGTAGAATGGCTGCTGCTTCTCAAATGAGAAGCCCTAGTTGATGAAGTTCAAAAGACGTCTGTTGTGTTAAAAGAGGTGTCAAAATTGCACATGAACCCCTGAAGTTTCTACAATTTTCATTCGGACCCCTTAAAACTTTAAAAATTTTACAAAAAAAGCCCAAACGTACCCAACAAAGTACCCAGGAGTACCAAAGCCGTACCCGAACAGTGCAAAAGTTCCAGTGACGTATTTTGTCGTACCCATACGTATTTACACACGCATACCGCGTACCCGTACCAGTACCCAGTACTCGTACGACGACATTTTTGGAGTACCCGTGCTTCATAGTCACAAAGCAATACCCTATAAGCCCATTGTTATCCCTATTTGACTCGGACAATTTCACATGGGTCCCGAGTTGGATCTCTTTCTTTTCACTCGAAAGTACCAAGGGATGTCAACCACGTCTAAGCAACCATAATACTGGTTGAACTCAAGAGGGGTGGGTTTTCTGTACAACTTTTATAGGAGATATGCACACCTTTGAGAAAACTTGATCATTAAAAGTGTTCTGTCTACCTATCACATGCAAAAGGAAAAGCATACAGAGTGTTCCCATTATTTCTCCAACTTCCAATTTCCATTACAAACATTGGTAGACTCTTTTGCTATAAAAGATTTGTACTTCTTTAATCTTTCGAAGGTTGTTCCATTAAATTTCTAGTCCAAATTACTTAATCGTGTTGTGGAGCCCGTTTACTTAATCGTGCCTCGTCGTGCCGTGCCATTTTATAATCGTGCCGGCACATCTTCGAGTTTCGTTGAATTTTTTTGTATAATTTAGCCAAGTTTTGTCAAAAAAAAAATTTTGTAGATCTAATAACTATAGCTATATTGAGTTATTAAAAAGTATATAACATATAATTCAAAAAAAAATTATAATCTAGCTGAGTTTCGGCGTATTGAGATTCGCAAAATATTTATATTGACTTATTAAAAAGTGTATAACATATAATTAGAATTATTCATCATTAAAAATTATTTTTTTGGTATAATACAAATTAGTATTTGTTGTGTCGTACCCTGGGCCGTGCCCCGTGCCGTGTCGCGTCTAGCCTAGTTCCGTGTCATGCCCTTTTTGTGCCTATCCTAGACTGTGCCGTTCCCAACCTAGTTTCGTGCCGTGCCCGTGTCGTGCCCATCTGAAATCGTGCTCGTGCCGTGTCGTGCCACATTTAAACGTGTCGTGCTCATGCCAGCCTAGCCCGTTTGACACCTCTACACAACGGAAATATGTTGGACAATAATTGTATAACTAACATAAACAATCATGAGTGTGGAAGATAATTAAAACTAACAACATTGCGGAGATGTACAACCATATGGATGTACAGAGCTCCCAAGGAGCACAAGTACCTTAAACACTCAACAAGATAATCTTCTTTTAATTATTTAACACTTCCTAGTACATCTCCTCCATTGATCAACATCCCTTTATATAGGGCACTTAGATACATCTAGACTCCACACATTAAATCCATACATGTATCTTGACACACACACACACACACACACACACACCTAGATACATGAACCTCCATATACATTGAACACTAAAGTGACTCTTCGATAACTCCTGTACATGAACCATGTGTAACCATGTGATCTAATGAATCTACCATAATTAATTCTAAATTATCACTTAATCTCCAACCGTGAGAAATTAGCTTTAGGTAAAATTTTAGTCATTTGATATGAACACACTTTATTAGGCAAACTCAATTCTAAAAATATATTTCAGTAGAAGCTTTAATAATCATGGCATAGGTAGGAGTACAAATTTGAAAGGGAAAAACTGGCCTTTGGTTAAAATTTCAATCATTTCATATTATGAACAATAAAACTATGGGTACACCTAATGGTGTGCCCATAAAATGATATGAAACTTCATTAGGCAAACCCAATTCTAATTATCGAAATTTGGGTAAATGCTTTTATAATGACATACAGTCATGTGCTTGAAAGGAAGAAAAATAGCTTTTAAAAATTTTGAATATCTCTTAATTAGGTAAAATGATGGAGCAAAACTCAATTTGCTAAGTTTGGAGTTTAGGAATGAATTTGGTGGATTGGGTTTTATGGGGGTTTTGATCAAATTTAGATTTGTTAAGTATCTCTAATTGTTGTTGGGGAAAGGAACTCCTTGTAATCCACTGGTTATTTCCAATGATTGGTCCACTCATTTGTTTTTTTGACACTTTAAAAAAAAATTGTGCCAGCACGGGTATAGCACGGCATGATTACAAAATGGCACGGCACTATTAAGTAAATCGGCCGACACGGCACGACACGGTACGAAGCACGGTTGACACGAAATTAAATAGGCTCTGCTGACACGGCACGGCCCGTTTGACACCTCCATATAAATTACTGCCTCCATTTCATAGTATGGTTCGGTCTCTAATACAATTTATATATTGTTAATACTATTCAATCTAGGCTTATCTACTATTTTAGTCCCTACAAAATACACCAAGTTTCAATTTCATCCTTACAAAATATTTTGTCAATTTCGTCCTTATCTTTTCTGCCGAATTTCAATTTTACCCTTCCGTCAAATTAATGACGGAAAATGCTTATGTGACAAACGGAAAATGCTAAAAATACTCAAAAAATGCTTAAATACCAGAAAAAATGATTAATCTCCAAAACAATTACGAAAAATTATGAAAATTTTAAAATACAGGAAAAATTCATTAGACAAAAAGTTTATGAAATTTGTCTAATGATTTTTTTGGAGATTAATCATTCGCATCGACGAGATTAACTTCGGCCCATATTTTTGTACTTTCTGATTCCTTTCGTCGATACAAATGATTAATCTTCAAAAAAAAGTCATTAGACAAATTTCATAAACTTTTTGGCAGGGATAGAACGAGAGAGAGAGACAAAGAGATGGGGGGCAAACGGAGGTCGGAGGAGAAGAGGAGGAGAGAGAAAGTGTTAGAAAAATTAATAAACAATTTCTGGCAGGTGAACAGTGCTTAGACGTTTTTGGCTAAGTACTGTTCACAAAAGTAGTTTACCAAAGCTTATACCTAGACTGCTGGACGCCAGATTTAGACATTTCCTAAGGCAAAACAGCTAAGATGCCTTTTTGGCTAGACTGATGCTCTTGCTCTTAGACAACACTCTTTCCCCTCATTTACAACAACTTGCATATAGACAACATGAGCACATGGTTAGGTAAATGTTAGGAGTCTCACTTAGAAGCTATTTTGAAAACCCACTGTGTATGCCCTCAGTAGGAAATATGGGTGTTAGAGCAACACCAGCAGGTAAGGTAAAATAGCTATTTGGGCAAAATAGAGAAGAAATGAAGAAAATGGGTGGTGCAGCAGCTTGTCTATTACCCTAGCTATTATACATTTTCTCTAAATTTGCTACAGTGCTTGTCTTAGACAAGCACTGTTCACCAGCAACTCAGTTGTTTATTATTTCTCTCTCTCTCTCTCTCTCTCTCTCTCTCTCTCTCTCTCTCTCTCTCTCTCTCTCTCTCTCTCTCTCTCTCTCAAACGGCGACGGGGATCGACGGACGACACCCCCATACCAGAGGTCGACGAACGACACCCCCATACCAGATCGACGGCGACGAACACAGAGGTTGACGAACGACAGCGATGAACGACGGGGACGATCGACGAACGACGGCGACGATCGATAGCAATTTGGGCGATGATCGACAGCGATCTGGGCGGCGGCGACGACGGCGGCGGCGAAGGTAGATGACGATGACGGCGACTGAGGGCGACCGACGAAGACGACGACCGAGGGCCACCGAGAGCGACGGCGACCGAGGTAAACGTAGATGACGATGAACAGTGTTTTCCTGTGTGTGTGTGTGTATATATATATATATATAAACGAAAAAATAATATTTTAATATAAGTAGAGAAGATGATAGAGAGGCTGCTGGAGGAGTGATTGAGATGGGGTAAGCTAAATCAACTGTTCATCAGCAATTTTACCCAAAATTATACCCATCCTGCTGTTCTTGCTCTTACATGCTAATATTACTAATATTATCTCTTTTGTATAGAATAAGATAAATAATGGGGAGGCATGTAACAAGTTGCAATTATAATAGTGTATTTATTATATACTCCAACTTTATGTAAATGAGGGATTCTAGGCAATGGCCGGTGCATTTGATTTGAGATATTATAATTAATGGCCTATATATGGGGCACTCATCTCCATGATGAGATGGGTCCATGGCCTATATATGGGGCATTCATTACTCATTAGAGCATCTCCATGATGACATGGGTCCATGGCCCTAGTGCTAAAAAAACCTTAGAGACAAAAATTAAGGGCTTTGAAAATTTATTTTTTTGCAACAATTAAAGCGTATGTAATAGAATGCAAAAGGGCCCAGCTTTAGAGTGTATAAACTCGGTCCCGTTTGAATTTAGTATGCTCGAGCTCAATTGGAGTGCTAAATGGATAAACCTGGGTGTACAGAAAAATTTGTACAGAAAATGTACAAAGCGCTCTCGGGAACCTACTTTTGGGTCCCACACAGGTGATCCGAACCGTTTATTGTTCTTAAAACATTTTTCCGAGGGGCCCTCCAAAAAATCAGCTCAATCGGACGATTAGAAGTACGTGAATCAAAGTCCCACCGAGAGCGCTCTGTACCATTTCTGTCCCTCACCTTCGGTACCCATAGCAGGGTCCGTGCTAAATGGGTCTCTATGAATGAGACGAGCTCATATGCAAGCGAAAATCCTATCAGTGATCGCCTCATTTATTGAACGAACTGAGCCGGACTCAGTTCATCCGTTTATGTGAACTGTCCATTGTAATCAAGATAAATTTTTAATTTTAAAAAACCATTATCTTGGTATGTGCGCCCATACATTTTTACGTAGTAAAATAAAATGGCCCACTGCCAATCTGCCAAGAAGATCTGCACTTATCTGAAGCACATAAATATATATATATATATATCAGAATTGTCGACATAAATATACTGCGGCAGGTGCAAAACTTTTTCATAAAAGGGGTCAAAAACAAAATTATTTTGAATTAATTTTTTATAGCCGCTGTCCATGCACTTTATTCCTCCTGTTTCTAACACCTACCTTCTTTTAATACCGGAAAAATTATTTTCACACTTTACATTTTTTTTTTCCCCAAATGCACTTTAAAATTGATCTTTTGGTTCTTAAGAAAAATTATCCACATACGTATTAGTAGAATATAAATTTAGACCATATTTAATGGAAGGGTTTGAATCTTCTCAGGTCCAAGTTTTAGACCGGAGAACCAAGTTTTAGATTTTATCTTTTAGGGGGGTGTTTCAGTAAGAGTGTTTTTAAAATAAACTAGTTTTTCACTGTTTTTTATGTGATGTATGTTAAGAGAATGACTTGTCTCGATTTTTTAAAAAAACTTATTTTTGTTAGTGAAACACCCCTCAGTTCAAAACTTAGACCGGAAATAATCCGATTCCTTATAATGGAATGAGGAACCATTTCTCAAATGTATAAAAGTGCACACTAGACAGCAATCTTTCCCCTCATTTACAAAAACTTGCATATACACATCAATGGCTTCTTCCCCCTCCCTCTTTCTCATTCTCACTTCTCTGACCATCTTTTTCCACCTCTCTCACTCAGCCACACAAATTCTCCAACCCCAGGGGAGCAGCGGCATACACCTCTACATAAAAAAAAACTCCACCTCTCACACTCACCAATACTACACTACCCTCATACTCGGCGACCGCGATCCCTCCACGTCGAACATTATCCGAAATGAGGTCAAAGTGGTCATTGACCTCGGCGGCCAGCTCACGTGGATCGATTGCGATCAATACAACTCCACGTCCTATCGCCCGATCCGATGTGGGTCCCGCAAATGCACCGTGGCTAAAGGGGTCGGATGCGTAGGTTGCAACCGGTCCCCACCCAGGCCCGGGTGCACTAACAACACTTGCGGTTCCTACGCTTTTAACCCGTTGTCGAACAAGCTTTATTCTGCGGGCCTGGGCGAGGACTGATAGGTGCCGAAAAGCACCCATTGAACCTCGTTAACTCGTACTTTGTTAGACAAATTAGGTTGTTATTTGATTCGCGTTTGTTGGTTAATGGTGTTACAGGTGCCGAGTGCCCAACGACGTGGAAAACATCTTTGGAGTGGTTTAGAAGCGCCAAGGATGCGACGAGGAGCAAAAGAGGACCAAATGGCCGATTTTTGGGTCCATGGTCCGGACCATGCATATCCCCGTCCGGACCATGGTCACCGCGAGCATCAGTGAACAAACTGCACCCGTGGTCCGGACCACGGTATCCCCGTCCGGACCATGGCGACGGGAATTTGCGTTTTTTCTGGTTTTTGTGTAATTTGAGGGCCCTAGGTATAAATATCATAACCGAACATTGTTTTAGGGTTCCCAACTTTAGAGAGAGGCTACTTTTGAGAGAGAAACACTTTGTTCTTCATGCGTTCTTCGAATCAAAGCTCGTGGATCATCACCATGTCCGGCTAAACCCCTTTTCTAGGGGGAGGATGAAGTTCTTCACCAAGTAACCTTGCTTTTCTGCGTAGATTATGGTTATTATTCGGATCGGATTACATGTTAAGAACTCGATTTCATATGATCAATGGGATTATGATTTTATTCTTCCAATCTGTTGTGTATTTGTATTCATGTGCTCAAATACCGTAATCATGTAATTATTTTCAATGGTGCGATTGGAGTTCTGAGATGGATTATGCTCGTAAGACGGATCGTGCCGCGATAGTGAGACGGTCCGTGCTATGGGATAGTCCATGCCTTTTAACAACCGCTATATCTTCTTGACGATTATCGTTAGGGTTTGCAAACCCTAACGATAATCCTTTGCGATTCGAGTATTAATCATATCTATGCGATGCTTGGTTATGCGGTATGAACGGATTCTAAACCCTAGATCTTTTTCCCAAACAGTTTCATCTTTTTAATTATTGTGCTCTTCAGTTTAATTATTCCACAAACAATCAAACCAATCTTTTTCCTGAACTGAACTAAAAGCTAATTGGAATTAACGCAACTCAGCCATTTGTCTCCGTGGATCGACACTCGGACTTAACCGCTATTCTTCTGAGTAGTAGTTAATTCTAAATTCTTATAAATATAATTTTGACTCGGCACGACACGATCAAGGACCTCATGGAAGTATATTCCACCGACGGGAAGAGCGAGATTGTTAGCAACACGGTGCCCGAGTACGCTTTTTCGTGTGGCGATTCGTCCTAACTAAGAGGCCTAGCATTTGGCACTATAGGGATGGTAGGCTTGGCTAGGTCCAAAACTTCCTTGCCTGCTCAGATTGCAGCGGCAATTAAGTTGCCCCATCCCGATAAATTCGCCCTCTGTATCCCGTCTTCTACTAAGACGGGATACGGGGACATATTCATCGGTGGCGGACCCTACTACATGTTTCCTTTCACCAAAGACCTATCCAAGTTACTTGCCACCACTCCGCTCCTTATTAACCCGGTGCTCACCGCTCCGATTTATCCACAAGGCGATGCATCCGATGAGTATTTCATCGACGTGAAATTTATCAGAGTCGATGGAGTTCGTCTCGGCTCGCTTAACGCCTCCTTGCTAGCCATTGACAAACAGGGTAACGGCGGGACGAAGCTTAGTACCGTGGCCCCGCATACGATTCTCCAGAGCTCTATTTACCAGTCTGTTGTCAATAAGTTTGTAAAAGCAGCCGCATCGAAAAAGATCAAACGGGTGGCGTCCGTTTCGCCATTCGGAGCATGTTTCGACTCGAATACCATCGGGACTTTAAAAGCTGGACCGGACGTGCCGATTATTGATCTTGTTTTCCAAAAGGGTGTTTATTGGAGGATTTACGGTGCAAATTCGATGGTTAGAGTTAACAATGGTACTGTTTTGTGTCTAGGGTTTGTGGATGGAGGGGCAAAGCCAAGGACCTCAGTGGTCATTGGAGGGCACCAGTTGGAGAACTATCTTCTTGAGTTTGATTTGGGTTCCTCAATGCTTGGGTTTAGCTCTTCACTCCTAGTGCACAACACTAACTGTTCTCACAATAGGTTTTTCCAGTAACGTGAAACTAGCAGCAAACTCGTGCTATGCACGGAATCGCGACAAAAAAATATTATTATGTGTTATCCTAGTCACTTTTGTTTTTGGAAATGTAAGTGAACCTTTTCTACGGAGTGGTCATTAAGAAAATAAAGTGGAAATGTATTACCGAAAGGATAGGAAGAAACATTGAGCATTTTCACAATGTGGGTGGACTGGACCATGCAGTTTGATTTTGTGGACTTTGTTTTCGGCTTTTTTTTTTTTTTTTTATTCGTCATTCCTCAACTATTATATGAGGGAGGGGAGAATCGATCCCGGAAAATGACAAAAAAGTTTCGACAATAAGTTTCGTATGACAAAAAAAATTAATTTTAGACAATAAGTTTCGTATATATATAATTTGTGTCCAAATTTGGTAACATATTCCGCGTGTAGCATGGTGGAATGGTGCTTTGTCTCTGTCTTCAAGGTCCCGAGTTCGACCCCTGGTTCTTCTTTTCATGCCAGAAAATGCAAAAGGATGTCAGTGTATTGCAACTATATTATAGTATATCATATGGGACAAAGCTTAGCGCTCAATTTTTCTGGTTCTCGATTGTTTTCTACTTTTGGAAAATATTTTTTGAATTGCCAACCAAACACAGAAAAATAAAAGTACAAAATTCATTTATTACAAAATTATTTTACATCAAAACAAACGGAGCCGAAGAGTGATTGTTGAGGTTTGAACCCAAGACCTCTACTTCCAAAAACAATACCTTCCGTCTTGCCACAAGACCAGCAACATTCACTACACAACAACCTTGTAGTTTTGTTATATATATATTGTGAACATATAATGGTTATAATAATCCACCTAGTATTTTTTATAACTTAATTTTAATTTTCTCCCTTCTTTTTTAATAAAAAAGTTATACTACATTATAATCATTGTAGTCCATAATAAATATCTTAATTTAACACAATTGTCGACTAGGAAAAAAATTTGCACGATTACAATTAATAAGGTGCCCCCACTGAGTTAGATTTCTGGATCCGTCCCTGCCCGGAATGCAGTGTGGGGTATTCAAGAACTCTACCGCATGAGCTAGCCACCACTTGCTTTCGGCTCTTCGATTTGGATGATTTTTTGTTTTAATTGGTTAACTTCTTGTTAGATATCTTGTGCAATTACTTCCATATGATCAATATGTCATCTCTTTGTAACTTATGTTTAAGATCATAAAATGTACACAGGTACTAAAAAATTCTTGTTTTTTTTCATACTTTACTTCATTTTCTATCATTTTCATTTTACTACAATTTTTTTGTTTTTAATGAAGCAGACCCGTAAGCTCCATTTAGTTGTCAAGAATTAAGCGCAACAAAGTTATTCCTCCCCAAAAAAAATTAAATTGGTGAAGGGTAATGAAATATGTCTTCCATTTGTATTCAATTTGGTAAAAGAATTCAAAAATACACTAAGATAGATATAGAAATTCACCGTATACGAAAATAATGTAGACGAATATAGTGATCTGATTATAAACGAATGGCAGCTTCATGAAAGTTAGAGGATCTTGATTACTCCTAAATATGAAGGTAATTATCTTATACACTGTACCTGCATTCTACTGGGCATTCTAGTCTCGTATCAGTGCACTCTGTGATAATTTAGAGCAGTACCGTGAGTTGTGCAACCTACCACAATGTGTGATGACCCCGTGAGTCGTGTGATTGAGCCTCTAATCTTTTTGGAGCGGAGGTAATAAATAACGGGGGCATATTGTGAGGTTTCACTGGTTGCGTAATGTTGTAGCTGCATTATCACCATGATACCCCATCAGTCGTGGCAGTGAAATTGTCACAAGTTGTTTCTTCGGCATCCCGTGTAATGGGGTCCTATTCTAGAGGGGGACGTCCTCTAGAGGGGCACAACCAGTTGATTTGATTTCCTTGTTCTATTAATTTGGTATTTCCCAGTTCAAAAAGTTGATCCACCGTGTTGGAATAGCCTCTCTAGAGGGGGGTGTCCTCTGGTTAGGGACCACATGTTGTTTTGATTTTAGTATGTCCCTTATTTTGATGCACCAGTGATGGTTTGTGGTTGATCTGGACTCCAGCCTTCACGCAAATCTGGGCTGTGAATACTAGACCTCAGCCATCTCATTTTCCTTCGTATCTGGGCCTGATCCGTGGGCCTAAAGCTTGGGCATTTCAATTCCCAATTGGTGCTTTGAAAGATGATCAGTTACTTAAAGCCGCTTCTGGGCTTGTCCAAATTAATTCATATGTGCTGCTGTTTGTGGGTACAATCATGTTGTTCTGGGGCGCCTCATTCCGGACCGTCCTCATTGAAGGCCCAAGCAAGCAGATCTTATACGTATTCAACAGTGGGCCGTGCTTTTGTGACCACAAAGCCCAAGTCAAAATTCTACATTAATTGGGTTAGAACGGAAGCCCAAGAAATGGTGTCCCCTCTGTTTGAAGTAGGGGTGTGCGGATCGGATAGGACGGATCGGACAACGGAAAAATCCGATTTTTCGGAGCGAATTATGGTTTTTAAGAAGGTGCAGCATTCGCGGATCGGTTGATTTTCGGGTCGGGACTAAATTATAGATTAAAGAAGGATTATTGAGCGGATCCGTATAAAGGAGAACCAAAACATGAAATTCGATCCAAAATAAAACCAACCGAAGTGAACATTCACAGATGGATCAACGGATGGTTCGGATCGGTTCGGATTGGCGGATCGGATGATCCGCTGGACAGCCCTCGTTTGAAGTCATTGTTATTTTTGTGTCTTATAGTCACTTTCATCTCATTGTAGCCATCATCTCCCTTTTCCCATTCCGGCAGGTTGTGTCAGATATGGATCCGGATTCTCTATGAGGATTTCTCTGTGAGGATCTTGTGGAGGTTTTGTTGTGGGCTTGACAACACACCAAAAAGGAGATCCAATGGCTCACAACCCCCTTCCTTGTTTTTAAATTAAAATGGCGTCGTTTCATTGGAAAAAAATCTGACGGAATAGTAAGCCACCACAAACGACGTTTTCTTCTACTTCTTCTTCCTTCGTTATTTTCTTCCTCAAACTGTTCTTCTCCATTTCATCATAGCAAAGAAAGAAACCCCTTGGTTGTCATTTTTTTCCTTTTTTTTTCTAATTCAAAACGGCACCGTTTCATGGGGAAAAAAATTGACAGGATGACAAGCCACACAAACGGCAGTTTCTTCTTCCGTTAATTTTTCTTCTTCTTTGTTAGTGTTACTCAAATTTCAAGTGGCTTAATCTTTTTTCCTTTATTTATTTTTTCCCAGATTTGTTCTTCTTTGTTAGCTCAAATTTCAATTGGCGTAATTTTTTCCTTTATTCAATTTTTCCAAAATTGTTAGATTATCTCTTATCTCAATTTTTTCCAAAAAAAATGACAACCAAGGGGTTTCTTTCTTTGCTACGATGAAATGGAGAAGAACAGTTTGAAGAATAAAATAACGAAGGAAGAAGAAGTAGAAGAAAACGTCGTTTGTGGTGGCTTACTATTCCGTCAGATTTTTTTTCCCAAAAACACGACGCCGTTTTGATTTAAAAACAAGGAAGGGGATTCTGAGCCATTGGATCTCCTTTTTGGTGTGTTGTCAAGCCCACAACAAAACCCTTACAAGATCCTCACAGAGAAATCCTCATAGAGGATCCGGATCCGTCAGATATTATGCACTACTTTTTCTTTCTTTCCTTTTTCTTTTGCCCTTCCTAGGGTATGCCCCACTTAGCTCCTTTTTATTTCAAGCTGATTTATCAAAAAAAAACTAATATACATATAATTAATGGAATACTACTCTATACTCTTTCTATTCCTAAATAAGTGTTCCTTATGAAAAGGCATGCAATTTTTGAAAAATAAAATAAAATACTTCCGTGCATAATTTTTTCCTATTTCTTCGCACCAAAAAATCAAATTATACGTCTTTTTGTAGGGGACACTTATTTAGGGATGGAGAGTAATTATCTAATTCTATTCACTTTTAGAGGTCATTCGTGAAAATTCACTTTTTAACTGTAACGCATGAAAAAATATACGATATTAAAGAGTGTTGGAGCATCACGCGTCAATAACTGATTAAGTTTAAGTTCCGTCGGGATGAGGTGGAAACCACATAGTTTCTGCCACCACCATTTTGTGGGCAGTAACTACTGTGTATTAAATGCGGTAATTTGAACATTTCATCTTATAGAGCTTGCATGGAGTAGTATATTCACGCAAAAAATTAGTTTGATCGAACATCGATAGCTATATTAAAAACTTAATTTTGGTTTAAAAAACGGATGACCTGATTCCATTTTTAAGTTAAACTGTCGATGACCATCTCTATTATAAACTAAAATTCAATTTTTTTTTATACACGTATCGATGTTCAATCAAATTGAATTTTGGTGAGAATAAGTTACTTTTATGAGCCCTACATGATGAACGATTCAGATTACCGCAACGAACGTACAATGGGGCCCAAATTGGGTGGCTGATAGAATTTGAACTCTCAGGCTCTGTTCGGTAGTTAGGGAAAAGAAAGTAAAAGAAAAGAAATGAAAAAATTAAGGAAAGATCGAGGAAAGTTAGAAGGAAATTTTTTAAGTTAAAATGATTTAGTTTATTTTTCTTTCCTCTCAAACCAATCAAAGGAAGAGAATTTTTTTACTCCCTCCGTTCTAAAATAAGTGTTCACTACCAAAAGTCGTGTCTTTTTTCAAATCAAAAAATTAAGTACTTCCGCGTATCGCGTTTCGAATTTTTTTGCACCGAAACATGATACGCGGAAGTACTTAATTTTTTTATTTGAAAAATGGTAAGAGCTTTGGCTTAAAAGCCAAAAACTAGATTATTTGATTATTCGTTTTGTCTTTATTCAAATTTTTTTGCATTTGTTAGTTTTGCGTCAAGATTTTGTGGTTTCTGGATTCCTCTCGACAGAGACGAATCTAACAAGTATAAAATTATGGTCAAAACTCAATTTTTTTTAATGAAGCCATAATTAAACCAATAAACTGGTTTATTTTGGTTTATTTTCGACTTTATTAAAAAAACTATTACTTTTGACCACAATTTTATACTCTTTGGATTCGTCTCGACGAGAGGAATCCAGAAACCACAAAATCTTGACGCAAAACTAAAAAATGCCAAAAAAAATTTGAATAAAGACAAAACGAATAATCCAATAATCCAGTTTTTGGCTTTTAAGCCAAAAAAGTAGACGGATGGAGTATTATTTTAGTATTATTTTCGCGGTTCAAACGAAGCCAAACTGATTACTGCTAACTACTACTAATACTGTATCAGCTTCTAAAACATACGTTTCCTAAAAGATTAGGACTTACATACAAATCGCTGTAGCTTCAGCGATTTCTCTCAATTTCTCTACAGCTTTTGCTAATGTTAGGGTTGTTGTTGGGTCATTCCGTTGTTGGCAATTTGTTTTATCTCAAAATCAAGACCCTGCCACTGTAACAGGACGAGATTCACCAATGGATATCGCTGCACGTTTTCTTCCCAATCGGTATTGCGCATTCTTTCACGTCTTTTTACGATTTTGTTTCTTGTTTAATCGAATGATTCGTTCGTTATTGCTTCTGTATCCGTGATTTTGATTTGGGTATTAATCTGGGTTTGATCAATACTGAAAAGCTTCAAATTTCAGTTGAAGTCTTTTTAGGGTTTTGCGATTTTGGGTTTTGGTTTGTGTGTCTTGGAGAGTGCTGAACCGAAGAAAGAAAAGAATTGTACTTTGGACACTGATGTCCGGACACAGATCAGACATTCGGTATGTGTAGGTCCCAAGTGCAACGTTTTGTGTAGGTCCTTCACGGATGAATACTGAAAAGTTCAAAAAAATAATTGGGTTTTGTGAGTTTGGTTTTGGTTTATGTGCATTCCAAGAATGGAGAAAGAAAAGAAAATTACTTTGTGCACAGATGTCCAACATAAATCCAGACACATCTATGTCCGGAGCTTAGATATGCGTAGGTTCCACATGCACCGCGTGAGCCTCATGTGCATCAGACGATTCTTTGACAGCTGACTGATCTGTTGCAAAAAAAAATCCGTACTTTTGAAGCTGCTTCAAATGAACCTGCTTGTGTGTAGAATAGAACGAAGTAAATCGTCCCATTGATGTCAAAATTGTGGAATTCACTTGTGATCTTTGCTTTTTCTGTTTTGATGAAGATCAAGGGAAAGAGAGTTGAAGATGGTATGTGGAGCATTCTACATACCAAAGGGGAAAAGTTCAAAGCCCCAAGGGGATGATGCCCACTTCATCTGTGAAGAAAAAAACACATTTGGTGTTGCAGATGGTGTTGGAGGGTGGAGTAAATCTGGTGTGGACGCAGGACAATACGCTCGGGAACTTATGGCCAATTGTGTCAAGGAAATCGAGAATGCAGAAAAAGGAGAGGTTGATCCCAGACGGGTTTTAGATGAAGCCTACAGAAACACCAATGCTGAAGGATCCTCAACTGCTTGCATACTTACCCTCACAAACAATGTCAGTATCTTTTACTTCTTTTCTTTCCTTTCTTTCCCTGCATTTCACTTGGGATCTCTTGTTATGCTTACAAATAGGATTGGCAATGCAGTGGGGTACTCGAATTATCTGTCCTATCTCTGTTATGGGGATTCGAGAAGGCATTTGTAATCTGTTAAGGTATGAAGCGAGTTAGGGTTTAGAATTCTTTGCCTTAAATCCCCAAGGACTGACCGAGGGTTGTTGCTATGCATTAAACTTGCAATAGTCTCATATTTGACATCATAGAGAAAGAAGGTGTCCGTACTAGTTTAATATAAGTCTTGCCTACTTTGCTTTAAGTTTAAATTATAAATTTCTTATTGTTTGGGCTTTGTAATGTGGCTATAGTTGTGAGGTAAATAAACCGATTGGAACCTGTTGTGAGGTTAATTTTACGATAGTATTGGTTGTATTCTACTATTCTCGTGTTAAACTGCTCCTCTCCACTTCAAATTGGGATTGGGGTGAATTTGAGGTGATATGAAACAAAAAAAAACAGTGGTAAACCATAAATAATAGGAAGTGGAGATCATAACCCGTTCCAAATCCACGTTGCCATTCCTACAAGCTGATGTGTGGAGCGAACTAGTCTTGCGAGATGGGGAGTGAAATGTGATGTACTTTATGCCAGGTCTCTAGCTGAAACTGTTATTTGCTTATTTTTCCAGCATGCGGTCGTTGCAAATGTTGGAGACAGTGGATTTATGGTGATAAGAGAGGGCAAAGAAGTTTTCAAATCAACCATTCAGCAGCACACATTCAACTGCCCATACCAGCTAGGGAATGCGACACGATCAGATCGCCCAAATCTAGCACAGATGTACAGGATCCCCGTAAAACCAGGGGATGTGATTGTCATGGGCACCGATGGGCTGTTGGACAACATGTTTTCAGAAGACATTTGTGTTGTTACCAAGATGATGACTGAAAGTAGTTCAGAACCTCAGCAGGCTGCTTGGGTTATAGCAGAACATGCTTATAATAACTCAGTCGATAGCCTTGCTGCTACTCCATTTGTGCAGGCTGCAGTGATGGCCGGAAAAGACCATCTCGGTGGCAAAGCAGATGATATAACCGTTATTGTGGCCTATGTTGTTGCTAAATGAATCAATCGATGATATTACCGGCTGCTAAGGGTAGATAACATTTTGTTGATAAGGACGATTAGATAAGCTTTTGAATTAGGCTTCTTGTCAATTAATGTCCATAACTCGGTAATTATAAATGATTAGGTTTTATGTGGCTTAAGAACGACTAAAAATGCCTCCTTTCTTGCTTTTGAGCAATGCATCAGCTCGAAGTGAGAGAGGGTCTGCTTGATAATTGCGGATAGATAAATTATTCAGTGCTCCCCTGGCTCCACCACCCTACTTCTGCGTGCACATCAATGTTAGATGGCGAATAGGCCGGGCCATCATGTGGCGGTGTCTTATTAGCACTTGCTCTCAGGAAAAAAGAATGACCGTCAAGAAATCTTTATAACTTGCTATTCAGTAAATAGACCTCTCGATTCAGTCTGGGACCAAAAAATGACATCTAGTTGACTAGAGAGAAGGTAGTTACTTCGCGATTTACATGCACCACACCTGAAGGAGTACATTATAGGCTTTCTGGTGTAATTAGACCAATATGTTCGGAATCGGGGCCCTGTAATGAGCCAAACTCACTATAGGGTGTAGTGAGGAATGACAACCGTTCAATGGCCACTGTTGCTCACTACAGGGCCCCTAGTTCCAATATGTTTTATCTCAATTTATTTCGACAAAGGCAAGAAATTTATACAATATTTGGCAGTGGTTGGTTGGGATTAGAAAAGTTGAGCCCAAGGCTTTCCAAGTATCCCCCATTCAGGCCAGCTTGCAAATTGTATGATTTATCCCCCTTTAAAAAAATGCAAAAAAATAAAAAAGCAAATTGAAGAAGATTACATAGAAACTGCAAATAATACAGCCCAAATGGTTATCAAAATGATCGCAAGAACCACAAATCACAGTTCAAAAAAAAAAAATAAACGCGTATATTTTTACCAACCATCGCATAAGCTCAAAAAGGGATCTCTGGAAACATACTACTTCCAAGTACATGCTGAAATTATGCAAACACATGCGACGGTTTTTTATATCAAAGAGGATAACTAATTCAACCTTGACTCCATTTTCCTGATGGCTTTCTCTATAGCAGGTACATTCTTCTTGAAGGATGACCACTGCTCAGCTGTCAAGCTTATCCCTGGTGTCACAATAGCAGAAGCAAGTATTTAGTATAAACCGAACAATGACCAACGGATTTTTTTAGTCGGAGGAAAATAAACAACCGATAACCATGACGGAACATTGGAGCTTAACTGAGCTTCTGTTAAAAAGCTGTAAATTGAAAAAAGAAAAAAGAAGAAGATATCTTCTCCTTAGATAAGCAAACATAGGCACTAGTAGTACACAATCAAATGGTAGCAGAGCAACTCACAAGGGACTGTTACTCTTTTAGTCCTTTTAACCAGTGTTGTTCTAGTCC
Organism: Vaccinium myrtillus; assembly: GCA_016920895.1. Taxonomy (NCBI): domain Eukaryota; kingdom Viridiplantae; phylum Streptophyta; class Magnoliopsida; order Ericales; family Ericaceae; genus Vaccinium; species Vaccinium myrtillus. The sequence goes on from JADGMU010000831.1 coordinate 34,144, forward strand.
CTTGTCCATCATCTCGTTCATATTTTCTCTTGGCAACAAGGCGATAAAACGTACCACATCCTACAATTATAACTCAAAAGTCCAACATTTACACAAACTTAGAAGTCAAATTGAACAACATGACTAACAATGACCAACGGATTTTTTTAGTCGGAGGAAAATAAACAACCGATAACCATGACGGAACATTGGAGCTTAACTGAGCTTCTGTTAAAAAGCTGTAAATTGAAAAAAGAAAAAAGAAGAAGATATCTTCTCCTTAGATAAGCAAACATAGGCACTAGTAGTACACAATCAAATGGTAGCAGAGCAACTCACAAGGGACTGTTACTCTTTTAGTCCTTTTAACCAGTGTTGTTCTAGTCCCTTGTCCATCATCGTTCATATTTTCTCTTGGCAACAAGGCGATAAAACGTACCACATCCTACAATTATAACTCAAAAGTCCAACATTTACACAAACTTAGAAGTCAAATTGAACAACATGACTAACTATTTGGGGGAAATCCTTCAAAGTTTTCAAAAAAACAAGTACTAAGAATTCAATTGGGGAGGAAAATTCCTCATAATTTTCACACCAATAAACCCATCTGCTTAGACATCAAGCTAGATGGCATAAGAGTTGGAACTTGGAACACTAAACTGGTCAAATGATGGCAACAACTCACATAACTAAACTACTTGATACCAGCATCAATGCCAGACTAAAAGTACACACTCAAGCAAAAAACAAAATGATACCATCCTAATGTCAAAATCCAATTAGCATCACATATTGAGAAAATCTCAAGAAAGGAAAAGCAAAATGGGCACCCTTTTGACTTCCGTTACTGAAAATCATAAAATTGACCCACTAGTGGCCAAATAGATTCTAAATCATTCCCTAATGCTCAATTTGAAATGGACTGTTTCATTTAAAGTTTGATCATTTTCATCCCTTCCAAAAATTTCTTAATTGATACACAGTAACAACTGATCACATGCCCAAATTATCCCAAACCTTTTCCGCACTCCTTCCCTCCTTTCCCTTTCGATGCCATGCTAAAAATTTCCCCATACTGCTATACAAATCCTCCCATATCTTCCTCTTCAGTACCAAATCCCAAGTACCAATGATCTATCTTATGATTATGACGGTCAAACCATAAATTGACGGTAAAAAAACAATTGTAGTTCCGAAAAGCACAGCCAAAATGTTGATTCTAAACAAGTACCTTTCAAAATATAAAAGGAAATATGAAATATTCATTGAGGTAAAAAGAGAAGTATTAAACACTCAACGGAACAGCAGAGAGTACTTCCACTATGTTGATCCCTATTGTTCCTCAGCCTTGGCGTAGATACTGCAAGTTTTACTCTAACAAATACACTGACAGTAGATACTAAGAGTTCGAGGGAAGATATAAGGGTACACCTTACTAAAAAGCAGTGTTCTCTGCTATTTCTTCGTCTTCGTTGTCTGCTACTTTCTTTGTCGGTGGGTGTCTAAATACTCTGATACTTGATTTTTAGTGGAGAATAAATGGATAATATATCCATAGTGGAGTGTGAATGTATAATATATTCATAGTGGGGTCTTGTATATAATATAACATTATAACCATTCCACTATCACTAGGCTTTAACAGAGTATTATACTACTACACCACTGAGGAAAGAGGAAAAAACAGAGCACCAAGCCACTACTTTGTGTTCTCTTGTTAGTTGATTACTAGACTGAATCCAGTACAATACTATTATATTTAAACCACATAATCATCGAGTATTTATCTTTTGAAACAATACTTTTATTAATTCCGACTTGCAATTTACATTTTTTATGCATTTTACTTAGTTTGTATGTTTTTATTTGATGATGTGCTACTTATGTTATTCTACTTACTCAAAACTTATGAAGGATGAAGGAGAATATATATTTAAAAGAAAAAAAAAAAGTCTAGCCGACTAATCCCCTAGTCGCTATTCGGCAGCCATCCGACCTGAGACCGACTAGCGACTTTTAGAACACTGCTAAAAAGGTGGAAGCCTGATGTCTTCAAGAACACGAGAAATTTCTTTCCCATTCCACTCGAGATTGATCACATAGAACTTCACCCCTCTCTCTCACATATTGTTTCACAAACATACAAACACACAGAGATGTTCAGCAAAGAAAAGACACTCAATGCAGGGACTGTAATAGGAGCGCAATCATATCTAAGATATTATTGTACTAGTAGTTCCATAAACCAACTTTGTGCACAGTGAAACATATAATCCTAAATCCAAACTTTTCATAACCCCTTTAACAAACAAAACTTGGCCTGTGCTCACGAATCAACAATTTTTTCAACTCAGTTGTGCAAAACGGATCAAGCCCAACAACACAAAGCAGCACACCTCAACTCGTTAAAAACCAATATATTACCTTTCGAGGAAGGAAGGTCTTTGCCATCTTTACTATAGTACTCCCTTATAGACACCAAAGTTTTCCCTCTGAAATCCTGCATCGTCACCCTTCTCTTCCCAGATAGCTACATAAAAACAAATAAACAAGATAGCGTCAATGTCTCAGTCAGCTATACAAACAACCTCTACACAACTTCCTGGGCTTAATCTGAGTAACATTTCTTACTACCATACTGCAACTATGCGTGTAAGCATTAAATGCTAAGATACTCTCCATTAGCTCATAAACAAATCAAAAGCAATGTTACTCACTCACCGAAAGGAGAACATCAAAAGCAATGATCAAACCGTCGATGAGATGTGAGAAAATAAAAAAGAGCGAAAGATAAAATGATTAAGAGGGAAATATGAGAGTTTGATATTTTCCTTTGTAGGGCTTTGCAAAGGAATGAAAGGGCCTATTAATCTTGTTTGATTTCGAAAAGAACATGAAATAAAGTAAAAACGGCAACCAACAAAAGAAGGAAAGGAAGCGAAAGAGCAAACCTAATTCCTCCAGATTTTGCTTTTCTTTCCTCTCAAAAAAGTGGCAAACCTAACAAGGGAAGATAAATTTTCCTGTTTTCCTTTCTTTTCTCTTTCTTCCAGTTCCAAACACAGCCTAATACATATCTGTAAATCCACTGGGCTTTAGGTTTGTTTAAACGGAACTTGAGGCACAGAAGGGAAAAGTTCAAAAAATTCTCCCCTATTGTTTGGTTCCTAAAGAAAGAGAGGAGAAATTTACAACATATAGTACTGAGCACAGTGGAGTATTGTCCTCGCACTTTCCTCCACGACTATTTCTCCTCTCTACCCTCACTTTCTACATGTTCCAAACAGGCCATTAATACAGCATTTGCACGCAATTTAGGGTTCACAATCTGTTCAAACCTCACCTAACTCTCTCACAAAATCCACTAATTAATCAAGACAAAGCTAAATTTAACCAATAAAAGACGTCAAAATGTTTGAACCAAACCTTGCAAATGATGAGATCGCCATTATCATCGTACTCTTTAGCACCGCCGCCTCTCTTCCTCTTCCCCTGCCCTTCCTCCTCCTCCTCCTCTTCACCTTCTCCTTCCGCAGCGTCGTTTTTACCTTCGTCTACCTCCGGTTCCTCTTTCAGTCCGGTGAGGTAAGCCTCGACGACTTTTCGGACGAACTTTTTCCGGTCCGGTGGGGAGAGGTCGAGCCCTAGCTCCTCGGAGGCCTTTTGGCGGATCTTGTACTCGGTGGTTTCGTCCATGTTGGAGGTTTTGAGGATCTGTAAAACTGTTTCTTCGATTTTCGATTGGATTTCTGGTTCCATGATTTTGTGAATGACAGAAATCTAGGCTGTGCCAAGCAGAGACTGAAGCGCTAATTGGGGAAATTTGTTGATTTCGTTTCTGTTTAGCCCGAATGCGGTATAGGAAAGATATGTCACGTGGCAACTTTTTATGGACAAGAGTTTCGGAGCACTGACACGTGATTCTCCGAATCACCTAATCACTCTACCATCACACATATATATAGCGTCCAAACTCGTCTTAGGTGTGTTTTAGCCTAAAAAGTCACATAGCTTATTTTTCGTCTTTATTTGATTTTTTTTCTTTTTTTTTAGTTTTGCATCAACTTATTGTGTATTATTGGTTCGTCTCGACGAGGAATAAAAAAAGTAAAAAATTATGATCGAAGCTTAATTTTTTTAAATAAAGACAAAAATAAGTAAAAAAGACGGATTTTTACACTTTTTTCGATCTTATTCGAAAAATTGAGAGTTCTAATCATAATCAATACCTTTTTGAATTCCACTGGTCGAGACGAACCAATAATATACAAAAAATCGATGCTCGGATGGACGGCCTAGATTTCATCTTGCACGCACGACAACGAACGATTCGGATGCAAAGGTGCTGAGGTGAAATCTGGGCCGTCCATTCGAGCAACGGACAGCTCGGATGGTGCACAACAGCTGTTGTGCGGGGGCTGCACAGCAGCAACCCCGTGTCCGTTGTATTTGTATCAGTTTTTTTCCCTTACATTGTGTGCTAATTATGGGCCATATTTTGTTGAAAGAGGTAAAAAAAAAAAAAAAGGCCATAAGTTTTAGGCACTCCTAATTACATTTTTAAACAACAATATTTTTTCTCATAATATAAAAAACTGACATAATATATATTGTAATTTACCTTTCAGCAATTAAATAGTTATAATAAAAAAATAAAGAGTTAACATTTGTGATTTTTTGATTATTCAATTTGATTTTTTAATTATGTAATTTTTCCATTACTTTAATAAATTAGGGGCAATTAAGTCATTTGACAACTTATCCTATCATATCCACCTTTCAAATCCTTCCTCTCAAAACTCTATTCAAACACCCAATATACAAATCCACCCTTCTTAAGAGGTGGGTCCGCCCTCATTACAAATCCACCTTCATTATAAATCCACCCTCAAATCCACCCTCCTTCCAAATCCACCCAAAATCAAATCCGTCATCCAAACGCCCCGTAAAGGTTGGGCTGGTGGTCAAGCTCAAGGTTTTGCTATTTTTAATGTCTAATTTTCGAAAGCTCTCAACCTCATTTAAGGTCAGTGTGTTATTGAACTCCCCTTGAGTGAGTGTTATGATTGGGGCTACAGGATTAGGGGGAGTTTCCCAGTGGATTTTATGAGATAAAATAAGAAATTTGATTTTAGTTGGTGTTTTATGGAGGGGTGATAAAATCACCTTGTTTTCCCAATGGATAAAATCTAGTGTGATAATAGTTGTGGATAATATAGTGTGATAAAATCTAGTGTGATAAAAATCACCTTCCTTTTATCCATTCGTAAAAGATGATGATAAAATCGAAGATGATAAAATCAAATAATCCATTGGGAAACTCCCCCTTAGTTGATGCGAGTGTAAGTTGGCCCAGATACCTGAGTTATCAAACATAAAAAAATATGTAGTAGTAGAGTGTCCCAGAGCGCCACATTGTAGTGCACCGAGAAGAATGTACATCCTTTGAATATCCCAAAGCACCAAGTGGTCGTGTTTCCTGAGTACTGAATAATTGGACTATTTTTACGCCCTCTAGCTTTCAAAGGACGTGTTTGCAATCTGGATATGGATGTGTTCCAAAAAAAAAAAATGAAAAGAATCTAAATAAGTATATTACTAGAAAAAAATTTGTTATAACCAAGGATGGAGTCAAGGGGACAAGTGGTGTCGGTTGACACCACAAAGTTTTCAAAAAATGCAACACAAGGTTTTATGTTATTATAGTTTTTTTTAGAGTGGATAAATATTCATAATGCAATTTGTTTTTTCATTTTTTAAGTATATATTTTCGCCACAACAAAGGAAAAATCCTAGCTCCGTCTCTGGTTATAACATAATTCAAACACTCAACATAAATACTAGAGTTTTGCTAACGTCTACCCAATAGATGAATTGATTGGTATCCTCTTTTCAATACTAAAAACTAATCGTGATTAAACAATAAAGTGAACTAGGGTTGATGCAGTACCAAGGTTCTGAATCTCGTACCGGACAGGGTATCGGTTTTCTTACTGGTGCGGTACGGTACCAGTACCGGACAAGTACCGGTACCGTTTCGGATTTAGCGGTACTACCTGTATATATGTTTATATATATATATATAATCAAAACAAGTTTCGAAATTCATAAACCATGTGAGCTTTTTTTCTGAAAAATCTCAAGGAAAAACCATTCTTAACCCACCACAAACACGAACTATATCAACTATCCACCTCACCAGTGAAAAAAAGCACAGAAATTTGTGCAGCAACATAACATTTACTGCTACCAGATCACAAAAAATAAAGAAGTTACTGCTAGCAGAAGAAGAAAATAGAATAAGCAACAGCGCCCAAACCATTAAATTTGGGGAAAATGATGAATGGGTACATTTAGACATTTCATCAAACACCCTGTGAGCGTATAAATATTCTACCAAGCAAGGCACAATCTTATCCATATAGAAAATCGCTATCGAGTAATTCACGTAATAGGCAATTAAGATAGCATTCAATATATCCCCAATACAAATTACAAACACCAGAAATGCACGTAATAGGCAATTACTTGGGTTGTTGCCGTTGGTAATCGGACTGTTGGTGACTAGCGTTGTTGGTGACTTGGTGCAGCAAATCGGACTGTTGGTTACAATCACCGGACTGTTGGTAAATCGGACTGTTAGTAATCGGATTGTCGGCAGCAAATCGGACTGTTGGTGACTTGGTCCAGCAAATCGAACTGTTGGTGACTCTGGTTGCCGGAGAGGATCAAACTCACCGGATAGGTGGCAGATCGGCAGCCATCTTTTTTTGAGGGGAGCGTAATATGTATAGCCGCAGTAGGGTTTACGGGAGAAAGGGGAAAACGTGGGAAGTGAGGTTTTATATGAAGTTTTTTTCGAAAAAATTACGAAAGTGCTATCTGCAATTTCTCGGCCAGAATGGGCGGTACCTCACTACCTTGGTACCGTCCGGAAAGCCCGGAACCTGCCGGTATTGTCCGGAATTGGGAACGGGACGGTATTATAAGGTTTGGTTACCGTTTTCATACAAATCCGGTACGTACCGGCCGGTACCAGCCGGTACGGTACGAGATTCACAACCTTGCGCAGTACACCAACATCCAGTGACAGTAATACATAGTCCGATCATTCACGCATGTTACACTTCTTTATGTGACTTTTTTTTTTTTTTTGAACTGGTTCTTTATGTGACTTCGCGTCTGAATTCCCGCACCCCGGTGGTTTCATGCGTATTGTGGTGCCCCAAATTGGTATTGGGGCACCGGTGTCTCATTTTCACTTACCACAATTTATGGCCTATACGTGTGGTAAGTAAAACATGTGTTTGTGGTAAGTAAAACATGTGTTCATAGTAAATATAATTGCGCGAGAAAAGAGCAAAACCACCCTCCTTCTTGTAGTGATTTTCATCTAATGGCTCAAATTCATCTATTTTTGATCTAATGACTTAGATTTAGTGGGGCACCATAGAAATATTCTCACAAAAGGGAGACCCACAAAACTTCCTGTGAAAAAGTAACTTCTTGAATTGCCTTGGTCCTTGATTCTTTTTGCTGCAAAAAGAGACGTGGCATAAAAAGTATTCCAGTATAAATCAATCCGTACTCCAGTATAATTGCTCTACAAATGCCAAGCTGATAATGAACCAGGGACCCATAGCGCACTCAATGCACTGCACCGTGCAATGCAACCATTTTGATGCAAATGAGTGGCGCACAGCCAACAAAAGGTCAGCAAGTGCAAATAGCAGTAAGTGAAAGACAGAAGAGCTTACAAGTTACGACTTTAAGGATTCAAAATAGGAAAATAAAGTGTTTTCTGATGAGAGAAACAAAATACCGAAATAAAACTAGGCCGGAAGTCATTACATAAATAAAACATATTTCCTTTGCTAAAAAGGCTTGATTGGTAGGAATCAGATGCAAATGGAAGATATTCAGATTTAAGATCTTTTCAACAGTATCTATTAAAATTCCAGGAAAATATATAAATCAAAATCAGGGGTCAAAAGATCGAGTTTTCAATCAGAAACATTCACAGTAATAAACAGAATCCAACAATTTTAACACACTTATCAAACATAGTATCATTACAAAGTGCTGTCTAACAATGAATCAATGATAAAAATGCTGCCCAGAAATTTAGTTGAAAGAAGATACCTGCAAAATACGACCCAGTGCAGCTTGGAACTTATCCAAGGGAAGATTAACAAGACGCGGAAAAATCAGCAAAACCTGAAAAAAGAAGAAAGGGAAAAAAAAGATAGTCACTGCAATTGATCAGGTAAAAGCTAAATAACATATTGTATCATTGAATAGAAATGGCTAGGAAAGAGGAGGACAGAGCAGTATAGTCGAACATGTTTCAACATTACACTCAACAACTTGCAACAGTCGAGACTTCTTCCGCACAACCACCAAAACTTTAAATATACAGATTAAAAGAAATTGTCAGTAGATTAACTCCATTTGGTTGCAGGCCTAAAGCTGGGCTCTGAGACATTTTAACCTCAACAGACCCAAGGCCCAAATAGGTTGTTTGCCTTGGGGCATAGGTTCGAAGCTTACCTTTTATAGAAACAAAACAAGTTTAAAGTCTTAACCTAACGAAGGGGGCTTTATAAAAAAAATTAAAATTAAAAAAGAAAGAACAATTCTAGATTTTTCCTTGATTCAGCAACAAGGAAAAAGCCATCTTCCAGCCTCAATCCAAACGCGGCCATGAAAAGAGAGAGTTGCCACAACTTGCATGCACATGCGTACTCAGCCTACATGCTGCAGAATGGAATGCCTGAAATAGGAATAGTTACTTAAGAAAACAGGAAAGCCATCATTCGTAGAGGCCTAAATGCTCCAGAATGGGATGCCTAGAGACGATGGCTATTTCAGAAGTTGGTTACGGATATTCGGAAAATCAATGCCTCTGTGACTGCCACTAGTTCTAGGAGGCAACTTAAACTTGGGGACCTGAACTGGTATGGTCTGACATATCTCCCATTCCATCAATAAAAATGGACCTAGAATGCTGCCATTGTGGCAACTGGCAACTTTTTAAACTAGTGTAAAAAATATGAAAGGCTTTCTCCAATAGTTATCAAGAGAGCACATATGACGTGCGACAAAAATGCAAGACCGAGAAGTAATATATAAATCCAAATTACCTTACCGAACAATGAGGATAACAATTGTTCTCTGATTATATAAGAAGAAAAGTGAAGGAATATAATATTATAGAGATAAAAACAGGGAACAACAAGACAAGGAAATCATAGAATGACATGAAAAACAGGGAAGATGATTATAAAACCTCATCTTTTGGCAAATATGACAGCATTGGAACTAGAATCTCCACATCCTACAATAAGACAAAATAACGAAAAAGTTAGAGAAAGGCTTGACTTGTATGAAACATCAGGACCTACAGTATTACTACCTTCACTTTTGTAGTGTATAACTTCCTGAGGGTCAATATAAATTCCGGAGAAGGAACGGTCCCATCAGTCAGTGTATTCAAAACCTGTTGAGAGATCAAATAGTAGGGGGTATCATTTCTTTCATGATTTCATCTGTTGCAACCACCTAATAAGATATAAACTACAAATCTACCTGCATCAAGAGGTGCTCACTTCCAGTAGGTGGATCTGAAATAGTTTCTAGGAGTTCTGATGATGAGCCAATGGTGCGAACCAGAATTGGGATTTGGCAATGAATTGCCTGCAAGATGCAGCTCATTATAATAACAACCCAATAGTCAGAATGGTAATATATCGATAATCGACCACTACAAGACTACCACAGGATACAACCATACCTGCTTTACTGTATTTGACGTGCTTTTATAGACAGAATATCTCACGGAAAAGGAAGTGCTTCTGTAACCAGGATCCACCAGTCACCAAGTGAAGAACAAAAGCACAATAATCAACTGTTGAACAAAAGCACAATAATCAACTGTTGAACAAAAGCACAATAAAACACTACCTTTGTACACATCGCAAAATAGAGTGACATGCAGCGCTGGGCGTCAGTCAATGAAGAGGATGACAAGTTCTGAGATATGCAAGACTCAGAATTATCAGAGGAGATATTTTTGGTGACCGACTCCAGTTGTTCCGCGCAAGGTTTGTCCAACATGGAGTCCTGAATAAATCAAGACAACTAGTACACAATCAAGTTTCCAACACTATCCACATCACGCAGTAGAAGTACAAAACCAATGAAGTCTCACGTTGCACATCACTCAGGAGATAAATGATCAAACAAATAAAAACTAAAACTATCATGATTCAGCATCTCAGATTTTATTTGAAGAGCAGGTTGGAAGGAAAGGGGAATGAGGTGGCATGGTTATTTACAGTTGCATCCAATGTCTATGAAGTTGACAAAACCCCCAAAGAACTAAACCAATCTCCAAACAAGGCTGATAGGGTATTAAGATGAAAACCACCAGCAAAACATTGTGTCTGTCCATATTTCAAATAATGTTGAGACTCTGTAAAGGTGAAAGACTCCCCAAGAGGATGCTGAGTTCTAAAGTCTAAACCCTCACCCAAATGAAAAATAATGGTAATACTGTGTTGAGGTAGAAAAAACATCTCAAAATACAAACTATCACCCACTTTGGTAATTAGAGTATGTTGTAAAAAAATGCAAACATGCCCTTATGCAAGATGAGGGCGAGGGTAATTAGATTTATCCTATAGTTTTCTTTCCCCCCAACCGGAGACATAAAAGCCAAAAATCAAAGCCTTAATACTTGGTCAGAAGTCAAGAGAAGCAATGAACTGCAAAATAACAAGGAAGCTTAAATTCTCAACATAAATCTACTAAGGCTTAGTGTCCAATTTACTAAGCCTTAAACTGATGGCTGGTTTCATCCTTTAACAAATGGTCAGGATTTGTTTTGCCTTAAACTACAGGTCAAGATTATTTTTCCTGTCCCTAATTTTGCCCGTACTTCCTCTGTTAGGGAATTACGTGTGCGAAATCTTAGGCTTAGATAACCGCTAGAGAGTTGTGTCCCATGGTGAGCCTGATGAGGTAAAAACCATAAGGAACATAAAAGGAAAAACTCACTCAATGGCCTTCAGGTCATGTGGCTCACTGCTCAAGAACACTCCCTCTTGCCATTGTTTTTCTGCTTTGAACTTGTATCATTTCCCCGGTGCTGATTATAACTGTTTCCTTGCACTGATTCTCTTGCCAAAGATGAAGATTCTGCAAGAGGGTTGAATTTTGAGCTGATTAGATGCACCTTTCAGATTTGACCACGACAGTTAATATTTTGGAATCACTTTCCTATTTTTCGTGTTTCCTGAATCGACCAAAAATCACCACTGCTCCACGCCCCAAGTATTGTGTTCAGGATCATTTGCTACCAACACCTCACACTTGCCGCCAACGTCAGAAAACTTGAGGGCTCACTGCCTCCCGACCTTGGGAGCCCTCCTAGGAGAAGAGAAACGCTCTACCTTGTTTCCAGTACTTCAACGTGCATCTTCCCAATGGGTCAAGGATCTCAACGTCATATGGATAGAAGAGTGGTCGCCCCACAACTCGAACGTGTGAGACGCTGCAAAAGGCCAAGCCAATATACTTGAGAAACAAATACTGTAGTCTGTATAACTGACAACAAATTCCGGAAAACAGCTGCATGTATCAGAAATTTATTGAAATATCTGACCATTTCTTCGATTCATGGTTACATCAAATATTCAGTGGAACTTAAATGGAAGTTAACAAATTGAATCCTTCCTTGCGGGAACTGAATAAGAAGTTCTTTTAACATCACAGCTGGGTCAAGACTTCTAGTCTTCCAAAACAGGGGTCCAAAACAAGCATGCAAAAGTTATGAAGTTCCTTTGTCAGAAACGTTATGTCTCTCTGAGCAGAACTACAACAAGATCTTGTTAGGAATTTCCTGAACCTCAATAAGGAATCTAGGGAATACGAACGAGAAGATAAATACATCAAAAGTGCAAATGTGCAACAACCCCCGATGACTCGGATCAATGTTGTCTGCCGAGCGAGGGCTACGGTTGCTGGCTTGCTGCTGCTGATGATGAAAAATGAAAAGATGCCTAGTCCCAACTATACCAGAAGAATACCACAACTACACTTCATAGTTTGATACGCGACAATTCAGCCTCCACATTCCCGCCAAAATGTATCTCTTGTTGCGGATGGATATATGGATGCCAAGGGTCTCACCAAGTTAAAATAACTAGCCATGATCATATTGATTCTCCACATGTTCATTCAGCCCATTATCTCATGGACAAATAACCATTAAATATATATTTATATTAATCCTTATTCCACGGAACTAATATAAAGATATATTTAATCTCCTATAATTTAGGTAACCAACTTACCACCTTATCTAAAAAATATTGGTCTCCTAAAATATAGGGAATTCGGCTCTTTTGTAACCGAATCCAATTTATTCGATCATGTGACACATGTATGGTTCAGATATGGTACAAACAAGGAGTTACTTCAGTTTAAACATATCTGCTTCAATAATTGCATATGGGTGTTGGTTAAAGATGAGAAAGTCGAAGAAAAGATAAAATGTAGTAAACAACTTAAATTTGTCCTGCTAAATTGACTTTGCTAGACCCGTGAGATTTACCCCATCTTTTCCTTCCTCCCCTACTTTGCTTTCGACAAAGAACAAATGAAATCTAAGCCACCTTTGACTTCCTCCAGTCTTTCTTCTACCTTTGACTTCCTCCAGTCTTTTGTCCTACCAAAAAAATCTAAGCCACTCACATATGAATTGTTACACTCACCTGAGCCACTGGAAATTGTGGTGTATGTCCATATGAACGCGCTGTCCGTGCACTCATGTCCAGCCTCAAAATCATCTCTTGAATCACTTCCTATTCCAATTGGGGACCTGGGATGTCCTGTTCGAAATCGCATCCCCTTTGCGGAATATACAGGAGGGCCTTGTCTAAAATAAACTGATATGGAAACATAGTTCTGTCAATAGAAGACAAAATTGAAATTCAGAGTCCAACACAAGAGCAAGAACAACATGAGGAAATGGTAGTATACGGATTTCGGTGATCACACACAACTTTGCAATCAACTTGTAGGCTAATGTCTCAGGAACTGCAGGATCACTAAGCTCTATGGACTATGTTCAACCCTATCTCTTGATTCCAAAGTGTTTTGAATGCTTTCTTCAGGGTGATCAGTGCTGGAGGCACTAATGACCTTCGCAACACAATTTTTTCTAATGAAAGGGGTAAGACCTCATGGCTCATGCTAAAAAGGCATAGACCCTATGATCCCTCTTCATGCTCTCCCATTCAATAGAATTTTGAGGGCTGACTCCGACAGGTTCTAGCCTGTTTTTAACTTCAATAACATTTATGTAAATAAAGCTGCTTAGAGAGGTCATTTTCAATCCCTGCATAAAATTTAAAACACATATCAGAACTAATCACAGAAACTGATTAAACAACTTTCGTTGTTTTTTTTCTTTCTTATCCATCAACAATCAAACCCTTTTTCCCGGGAACCAGCCCTAGGGTGACTACAGTAAACTCAGTTGCTCGTATCCACAGATAAAGTGATACAGTAAGTCAGTAATTGAAATAGAAATTCATATTTTATAACAAGCATTTGGAAACAACAAATTTTTGAAGCAAGAGCAGTACCAACTCCATATGCACCGAGCCATAGTAAACACAAGACAAAAACTTCCTTTATCCCACAATCTTAGCCGTCTAAGAAAGAGAAATCTAGTGATCGCATACAAGTTCAAATTGAAAGGCAATTATTTTCCAATATTAGCCTTTCATTATCACTTTTGAGTAGATTCGTAGCCAGTCACTAACAATGTATTGAAAAAAAAATACTTTGCATTTGTAAAGAGGATTAATAATTTAAGACATCCTAGAATGAAAAGATGGACTAGCAATCTGAGACGCGAGGGGTATCCGAAGACTGTTATAGACCAAAATTCAGAATTGTTACAAACAATAGAACTTGAGCATAGAGGCCAAAATTGTCCAGATTGATGATATTACAAACAAATATGCAAGTTGACTGAACTGACATAATGATTATCGAAGTAAAGTTCACAACTTTCACAGCAAAATTCCACTACTACGTCCATGGATAACAAGCTTTAAAGCAAACATCATTTATCTCAAACAAAAGAAAAGATACAAAGCTTTCGATTCTGTAAAGTATTCAGCAATAAAAAGAAGCAACCATAGCTATCGGAATAGGCAGCTTAGCATAAATTGTGCATACCAAAATCATGAACAAATGTCACTGGGGAGACTGTAACCATTGAGAATTTGAGACCACCTTCGCCAATTGAACAGTCACCATTGACGATGGGCTACGAATAAGCGGCAGTACGTCGTTTCGATTGACCGGAGTCTCTAAGTCGCCGGAGATGATTCTGATCGGAGAGGAGAGCGAGAGAATTTCAGCGTCGAAGTCGTTTCTGTGGGAAACAGGAGATTAAGGCCTCGTTTGGGTGAATTGAAAAAACTGGTTTTTTGGTTTTTTTTTGGTTTTTTTGGTTTTGTCCTTATTCAAATTTTTTTTGCATTTGTTAGTTTTCGGTCGATTTGTTGTGGTTTCTTGGCTCCTCTCTACGAGAGAAATCTAAAAAGTATAAAATTATTAGTCAAACTTAAAGTTTTGTGAATAAAGACGAAAAATAAACCAAAATGGTTTTTTTAGCCAAAGAACCCCTAAGTAAAACCGGTTACAAACTTACAACTCCTATGGTTTTGATTCAGTATTTCCTAACCTATTTTAAGAAACATAAATTCATTCCGATCAACTACTAATCCATTCTTAAATATTGTGAAATTTATACGTAATGTGTATTTTTTTACCTTCTACAATATGAACGTCTGAGATCATTAAAATATAACTGGGATAGATAGAAAACTTACTTAGAGTCCTCCAAAGTTGTTGATATAGAAGAGGATATGATTCAATGTATCCGAATCCATTTTAAGAACTTGAAATTCATTTAGATTAAGTACTATTATGCATTTTATTTACGAGATATTCGTACATCATATGTGTTTTAATAATTTGTACAAAAAGAATGTCTTGGATCATTAAATTATGATCAATATACGTAGAAATCGTCTTTGGAGTATCCACGAGTTCTTATAATTGAAACGACGTCGTTTTGGGTACATGAAATAGGTTGAACCTATGTCATGATGTGGAAAATATTTTTACTAAAGCAAAATTTAAAAATTCGAAAACCTCAGAAACCCATTTTCGTTCATTCTGAACCGAGAAAGGGAGAGCGACGACCGCCACCGCGAAACCCACCACCACCGTCTACCACCACGACCGGCAGCGCCTCCCGCCCCCTCTCCACCTCCCGCCTCCCTCTCCCTCTCCCTCTCCCTCTCCACCTCCACCTCCGGCAACGAACGCACCATCACCAAGAACTTGGCGAATCAGACGAGGACGAGCGCAAATCAGAATATGCATATGTGACTGGCACATTGCTTCCACAAGGTTCAGCAACCTCTTTCATTATTCTGTGACCTTCACCGACCAAAAGATTTTCTAATAAATATAAAATAGAAATTGATACTTTCATTGCTAAAAATAATTAGTATATGAGAGATGTCCTTGAAAAACTATGTATGCATGGTGAAGCAAAATCCTAAACAAAATCAACTACAAATGCAATCGTATCAATCAGGAACTCATGCAATCGTGTCATTTTTGTGGAAGATCGAACCACAGATGAGGTAGTCACCAAGCCGGTGACCTATCTGTGTCTCACCCGTGTCACCCCGTGCACCCAACCGGTGAAATTTCTAATGCATTTTTCTATAAAAATGCAAAGAAAATAAAAGAATGAAAAAAAAAATCCCTAAAATCTAGTGTAGGCCTGTGCCCACACTAGTCTTGCTCTCCGCCGTGTCCCTGTGTCCTGACAATGCAATACGGTGACCCCTAGAGGTGTCGGTGCTTCATAGGATATCAATCCTTAGTCGAATCCAACCAAAAGGAAGGAATCGGCTTGTTCCTAGACTAGTGGCGGTTCAGGCTTACTTATGGGCATTTTATTTGAAGCTAGAATTCCAGTTTCCATTGGAATCTCTTTGGAATGTATTTTCTATTCCTTCATAAGAGGAATTCTACATAATGATTGTGATTTGGTTCTGAAAATGTAAGTGATGAGATTATTTATTCGAATCTCTTGGGAGATTCATAATTTTTCTTCAAGGGAAGCAGTTCCAAAACTGTATCATTATTTCTTATATCCAGTTCTTGATTTGAGAAAGGTGATTAGTAACAAGACTCTTCTGGGCCTTCTGGCTCATGATGTTCCTGCTTCATCCAATTTATTTTTGCTAGTGTTACTTTTTTTCCCCTTAAACTAGCAAAATCTGAAGGATTTTAGGTAGGCTTTACATACAGTGTGATTTGTTGTTAAATAGTTATGCTTGGAGGAAATGCCTTGGCCCTTTGTCGCACATAGGTTCTTCGAAGTCATGTTTTCATGATTATAGCTGGGTAATTTCGTACGGTTTCGAGGGTTGAGAGTTTTTTTTTGTAACAAAAAAGTGTTTGGAACAGGCTGAGTTTTGGTCTGTAGTCTAAATTCTTGTTAGAATTGAATGATTCTTAATAAGAAGAAAGGAAAAAGACCGAGTGTAGGTGATTTTTTAAGCTGTTCTTTTCTATTTTCTATGTAGCTGCAGCTAACTACTTTTTGGTCCTAATAACATTGCAAGGCATTTGTTTCATATCACAGTGAACTCTTGCATGTAAGTCCACTGTCTAATTTTCTTCTTTCAAGAATGATAGCTTCAAGCGTGCGTATGGATTATATATCTTTGTTTCAGTTGCTATGTTCACACTTCACATTCTCGACCGCTCTTCAGCCTCTGGAATAACCTTGACTAATCAATATTGACTCACTTCCTCCTTAATGCTACCACATAAGACTCTTTGGAAGGCTGTTCGGGCTAACTATCTTTTCCTTTCATAGCTGTCTTTCTATCCCGCACATCTGTAACAATTTACTAGCTCCAATGATGGTTTGCATTTCGTGTTGCTTTGATTTGATTTGTGATGATGGGAACCTCAATGTATTGACCGGGTTCCATGGTTCTTGTAGTCGTCACTTGCCTATATCGACTACCCTCGCTGCCACCACCCGTTCTTTCTTCTCTTCCCCCTTCATACATACGTACACGTTCGCACACTTCCACTAGCATTAACCTTAATTATTATTGCCCTTTTTTTTTTCCCATTTTATACCTTCCACCTTCTCCTTGCAACAATTCTAAATCTTTTAGGATTGTAAGAAACAAACGATGAAGGATTGTAAGAAACAAACCATGACAAAGAAAATAATCATAAATATTGTTTCAGCATTTGATCAGCACACAACTTCTTGTTTGAGCGTTTCTCTCTTTTATTGATCTTTGGTACATCTTGTTGTGTTTAATGCAGGATAAGCAATGCAAACTTTTTGGATTGAAGGAAGCTGGACTGGGTGAATTGGTTATTTGTTTGTATTTTCTACTTTTTGAGTTGTAAGATGACTAGATCATGTTATGTATTAGAGAATTTTTTTGAAACACTGGCACTAAATGAATCTTTTTGCTGTTGTTCAATGTTCAGGATCACGTATTTGAATTCAGTCTCAAGGTTGGTAGCATCTGGTGGAATATTGGTGCGCATCACTACTGCTTCTAATTTACCTGTTGTTCGGTTAGAGCCTTTTTTTTGGTTATCTGAACTTTTCATTTCACTCAGATTCTAACCTCTTGCACAATGCATTCAGAGAACGAATATCATTTGTCATACAACTAATCGTTGCTTCATTTGTCAAGAAAATCATGTCATGCTACTAATATTGATGATAAATGTGCCTTTCTCATCCCTTTTCCCGACACTTTTTGACCTTCTATGAAATTATGTGGTCACTAGCACTTGTAGAGGTAATGTAACGAAGGTGTCTCTTTTCTACAAGACACATTAATTCTTTTGTGACTCTCTCTCTCTCTCTCTCTCTCTCTCTCTCTCTCTCTCTCTCTCTCTCTCTCTCTCTCGTATCATTTCCCAAGGTCAGATATGTAAAGTTTTTGTGAATTCAGAGTAGTAACATCAAAAGCTTTTATGAGTAGGTATATTGCTCTTGCATATTTAATCGATTAGTTGTTCAATTGGCCTTAAAATTTGTTCACTAACAATGTGATGTAATACCCAACCGATTCAACAATCGATTGATAGTTTGGAAACTGAAGTACTGAACCAAACTTATTTAGCTGCATTTCCTAACCGTACTAATTGCATGCAGCTCTTGATCCATTATTAATCGATTCCCTGATTTCTTGCAGATATGTGGTGCTAATCTAACCTACTGCTTTTGACAAAGGGAATACTAACTAGAGAGATTTCACTGGCCTATCAGAAAATGTTTGTATTCAGTATTATAGCTAAGTTGTGATTGAATTCAAAATGTAAGATGCTAATGGTGAGCTGTGTTATGTAGCAACCACCATAATATATAGTTCTATTTTTTTTCTTTCATATTCATGGCTGGTTGGGCACGGATCAGTGGCCTGTGCCACCACATAATCAATCATTGCGGTGCACAGGGGTGGCGTTGAGCATTTCAGGAGGTTTGCTTGGGGCTTGTTCAGTTGGAACTCCTGCTAGAATTATAGCTTTGGTTGGTGGTCATGAACTGAAGGGCCAAGTACGGTAAGTGCTCTCTTTTTTCGTTTCATGTTGTGTGCAAATTGTTATTTCTTGGAGATTGCATAGATGTCTTTTTTATATGTGTTGAGTTTTGTGTTCATCTCTCGACATATAACCTGTTAGCAACTTCCAACGTTCCTCTTTCAGATATTGTCTTGGGAATTTTGTGCGCGTACGATATTACGTCGTCATGAAGAACTACTTCCCCGAAGGTTGGTCCCGCCACAGGTACAAAAGGAACCTCCTGCTAAAGCTTGCTTGTTCTTGATATTTAAACAAGATGTGAATTTAAGATAAAATATAGATATTTTGTCAAGTGTTCGCATTTGATCCTTTTTTATGGGATGTGGTGTCGTGTGACCGTGTGGAGTAATTGGGAAAGTAGAAACATGGCCAAATAATTTGATCAATGCCGAGCAATGAATTCATAGTCTTTAAAACCGAGTCAAGGCAGTCCTTAGTTGCCAACAATGGGGTGGGTGGAGTTTCACAAATCACTTGACAGAAGTACCATAATAGATCATCGTTTATCCCTTTTGGGATGGATGCCATCATTTTCTAAGTGGGTAAATATATTTACATTTGTAGACCAATAATTTCTCGATGTGTCTTGGAGTGTTCAAGGAGAACCTATAGTTCGATGAAATTGTGCAGATAATATGTTGGAGATAATTTCTAGATGTGTCTAGGTGGCTTTTCATCTACCAATGATTTTATGAAAGCAATTATTGATCAACTCTAAAAGAGAAGTTTATTCGGCAAGGGCTTGACAACAAGTTGTTCCTTGTGATATGAGCTTTAGATTTTTTTGTTGTACTGATGAGGGGATGTGAGTACATCACCCCTGATGATTTTTAAGAAGATAACCAATTACATCCCGGCATGAATAGCTCAACAGCATCTGTGGAGAAAATTTGAAGGACTGACTGGCAGAGAAGGAAACTTTGTTCCTCGTATAAAGTAACTTATATGTTCACGTATTCTTATTTTGTCGGATGGAATAACCGTATTGCATTTCTTTACTCTTCATGCAGTCTATAATTACTAGAGGATGTTGCCTCTTAAATGTTTGCTGAGAGCATGGTTTGCAATATTTCTGCTCTGCAGAAATTAGTTTCCTCAAGAAGGAGAAGGTTTGCAGAATTATGTAAGAAGACAAAGAAGGTGCAGAAATTGATGTTTCTGGCTACTGGCAAATGGATCTTTTCGTTCAATTAATGCCTTAATTTGCATGGAGCAGAAATTGTATGAACTATTGGGCTTTTCTGTTTTTGGTTTGCAATTATAAATCTTCAGAAATGTCGTTCTTCTTGGGTGATTAGTTTTTCTATTGTTTTTTACATTTTAAACCTTGGCGCCTGTGCAAATTTTGACATATAATGACTACAAAAACTTCAAAGGAGCGATTTTATAACACAAAAACATCTAAAATGTGGTTGCTTGAAATACTTGTGTAAAATCCAATACTTCCATAATCTGTGAGCAAAAATGAATGGAAATACAAAAGGACAATGTTTCCTATTTTCTGACAATCGCTGTACTATTTTCCAATTTATTTTTGATAGTGTTATTTTTCCCCTAACAATAGCAAAATCTGAAGGATTTTAATTTTTAGGTAGGTTTATATACGGTGTGATTTGTTGTTAAATAGTTACGCCTGGAGGAAATGCCTTGGCCCTTTGTCGCACATATTTTCTTCGAAGTCATGTTTTCATGATTATAGCTGGGTAATTTCCTAGGGTTTCGAGGATTGAGAGTTTCTTTGTAACAAAGAAGTGTGTGGAACAGGCTGAGTTTTGGTCCGTAGTCTAAAATTCTTGTTAGAATTGAATGCTTCTTAATAGGAAGAAAGGAAAAAGGCCGAGTGTAGGTGAGTTTTTAAACTATTCTTTTATATTTTCTTTGTAGCTGCAGCTAACTACTTTTTGGTCCTAATAACGTTGCAAGGCATTTGTTTCATACCACAGTGAACTCTTGCATGTAAATTCACTGGCTAATTTTCTTCTTTCAAGAATGATGGCTCCAAGCGTGCGTATGGATTGTATATCTTTGTTTCAATTGCTATGTTTACCTTGTAGACCGCCCTTCGGCCTCTGGAATAACCTTGAATAATCAATATTGACTCTATTCCTCCTTAATGCAACCACATAAGACTCTTTGGAAGGCTGTCGGGGCTATCTTTTCCTTTCATATCTGTCTTTCTATCCTACACATTTGTAACAATTTACTGGCTCCAATAATGATTGGCATTTCGTGTTTTTTTTATTTGATTTGTGATGATGGAAACCTCAATGTATTGACCGGGTTCTATTGTCCTTGTAGTCGTCACTTGCCTATATCGACTACCCTCCCTGCAGCACCCGTTCTTTCTCCTCTTCCCCCTTCATACAAACGTACACGTTCGCACACTTCCACTAGCATTAACCTTAATTATTATTGCCCTTTTTTTTTCCCATTTTATACTTCCACCTTCTCCTTGCAGCAATTCTAAATCTTTTAGGATTGTAAGAAACAAGAGATGAAGGATTGTAAGAAACAAATGAAGACAAACAAATAATCTTAAATATTGTTTGAGCATTTGATCAGCACACGACTTCTTGTTTGAGCTTTTCTTTCTCTTTTATTGATCTTTGGTACGTCTTGTTGTGTTTAATGCAGGATAAACAACAATTTTTGGATTGAAGGAAGCTGGACTGGGTGAATTGGTTAGTATTTGTTTGTATTTCCTACTTTTTGAGCTGTAAGATGACTAGATCATGTTATGTATTAGAGAATTTTTCTATCATCTTGTGATCCGGCCCCTTTTACCCCTTTGGTTCGGTTCTTCTCTTCTTCTGATAGTTCTCTACTTCTCTTTCTTTTTTTATCAAGTTATCATCTTGTGATCCAGCCCCTTTTACCCATTTGGTTCAGTTCTTCTCTTCTTCTGATTGGCAGTACTTTTATCCATGAAGCTTAAGAAAAAGCGCCTTGAACCAATTCGGGCGACGACCTCCAATTTAGGCCAATTTTTCCAATTAAACCCCTTCAATTGGCAGCCTCCTGTTGAAGTGGGAGGGGTAGTTCAGTCTTTTCACGTAATGATGTGCTGGCAAGTGGCAAACCGTTCTGCATGCAGAGTTTGTGCTGGCATCCTCTCCGGCCTTTAACGTCTCCCTCTCCCTCTGTCAATCCCAGGCGTGCACGTCTCTCTCTCTCCTCCAATCTCCAAACCCTCGTCTAGAAGCCGCACAAGTTCTGAAAGCCTTTGACAGAGTAGTTTTTGTGCGGAAGAAGTTTAGAGGCAAAAATTTTGACGACATCCATACCGATTTCGTGCGTCGGCAGGTAAATTTTCCTCTCATCATTTGGCTCCGTTTTTTTCTTTTTTTTTCTTTTCTGAAATTAGATCCTTCGCAGGCCACATTCAACAAGGAAAGCCCTAATTCGGAGAGGTGGTTTGGCACGGTCTTCTTTTGCTCCAGTTAACTCATGTTTTTTGGGGGTAATTTTTGTTCTTAATTTTAGGCTTGCAAACTTCAATCGTGATCGTGTGCCGATTTATGTGCTACTTCATTGTTGGGTCTAGGTTATAGTTGATTTCTGATTGGATGAGCTTCTATTTTCTGCGTATTGTTGTTGAATCTTATATTTTGTCTCACAAACTTGTCATTTTCTTTTGTAGAGGAGGAGTGAGTGGGATAGCTGATTAAGGTTGCTGATTTTGGTTGTGTAATCTCTCAAAGCTTGAGTGTTGTCTATTATGTCCAAGAGAATGGAAAAGGTAAAGTTCTTTTGAGCAAATCCAGTTTGGACCTAATGATATCTTTTCCAACTCAGACTGTTTGCTCATTTCCATAAAAGGAATTTCTCAGCGTGCGCTTCCAGGCGTACGGCATATGTTCTGCCAAACACAGTTTGAAGGCGGTGGCGACCAGTGGTCATGATCGAAGAAGGCAATGAAGGGGAAAGCGAGAGGCTGCATATATTTGAGGAGGAGGAGGAAACCTCAATTTCGAACTCAGATAGCCATCCCCGGTATTCATCAAACTTCTAACTTGATTTCCTCTCGGGTATAAATTTGCTTTGTTGATAGGGGTGTTCCGGATGATTTCATGTATGTTCGTGATTATTTATTTTTTTGATCAGGAATCTATTTTGGGTTTCTGATTAAAAGCTTCGGATTTCAAGTTTGCGTTTTTTTTACCGGTACTATTAGTCGTTCTGTTGGGCATTGAGGGCATCAAAGTCAGATTTTGAGCAACTCTCCTTGTAAGTTTAATAACAAACTTGATTTATCGTAAAAAAAAATCTACTGGAGTTTGACTCTCATCTTAAAAGATCAAGATCAGGATGAAAGAAAAGTTATAATTGCGGTGTTAGATAATGGAAAAGGCATAAAAACAAATGGAATGGATATCAACATTTAGGATATAAAGCTCTTAGGGATCGCTAATATGCTATCCAATGTTAAGCTAATATGCTGTTTAATGTTGAGAAAGACATACAAGTCTATCTAAAAAGTGGGACAACTAATTGAATTTGGAGGAGTTGAATTTAAAATGTTTTATTGATGTAAGTTTTTGTCGTTATAAAGATGGGTGCCTCGAGCACTCATAAAGTAACAACAAACAAAGCATTGACCTCTCTCTAAGCAGTTAACACTTGGTTCAAGAAAATAGGGAAAATATGTGTTCCTTGATGTTATTGAAGATTTCAAGGCTCAAAGGTTTGATCATTTGTTCTTTCTTCTACTCTTAGAAATCAAAACGAAGTTCACTCATTGATCGCAAGGTTCCATTGTTTATTTTTTTTGTAGAATTGACACTGCTGGTGTGGTATCAAGAGTGAGGAATCATTCAAAGGGCATGGAGACCTAATTTTGGGTTTTATTACCTCCTTTGCCAAAGGGCTATGAGATCACCCGCCCTTCTGAGTATTATCCAGCTCCAGTCAAGAAGCCTGTTGAATCCGAAGAAGCAAATAATTTCATCAGCAAAATCAAGGTGAAAACAATATTGCAGTTAATATTCTGCTGCTTCTAAAAACTAGGGTAGCATATCAAAGCATCTCTCGTAGCATTAAGTTCTTGCAGTTTCCTTTTGCCCAAAGTAATATTGCGAATGGGGAAAATGCACGGCTGGTGGGAGTCAGGTTGTGAAGGCTTCACAGTCAAAGTTAAATGCAATTGTTCTTAGTCGAAGAAGAATTCGCAAGATTACTTTGGGCAATTTCTGTAATTCTTATTGTCTGCAATTTATGGTTTCATTTTAAAACTGTTGTGTTACGAGTATTTATTGAAATTTTTATTGCATCCTTGCATTCATAGGAATTCATTTCATTTTTTGGGCCGATGGGGCTTGTGCCTGGCGGGTAAGTAGAGACCCTAAGTCGGTTGCAGATTGAAG
Source organism: Vaccinium myrtillus (assembly GCA_016920895.1). Classification (NCBI taxonomy): domain Eukaryota; kingdom Viridiplantae; phylum Streptophyta; class Magnoliopsida; order Ericales; family Ericaceae; genus Vaccinium; species Vaccinium myrtillus. The sequence continues at coordinate 58,221 of JADGMU010000831.1, forward strand.
GGCTAAGGAGGTAGGATCCTTCATCTTTTACCATATGACTTCCTGCATTCAAATGATTATACTTTTGTTTTGTATTCGTAGTTTGATTGGTTATCTTCTCTGTGTTTATTTGCTCATCTATGGTTTCAGGGCTAAAATGGGAAGACGATCAAACCACCACTGCGGCACCTTCTCAACTTCCAGAGATTAACTTGGTACTCTCTCTTCTCTACTCTTTGTGCTCTATGGTTTGCCCTTTGTCTACAAAACTATAAAAAAAACTGGGGCTGTTGAGAATTTGTGGTGGTGTTATTGTGATGTTTTACAATCAGGTAATTACCATAACTATGTGCACAAATGAAGAATATCCCACCAGATAGAGAACTAGGGATGGATTTTTTTTTTGGCAAACCCGTTTACAACGATTGCTATTTTCAGTTATGGTATTAATCTACTTTTTCTCAATCTGGCTGGGATCATTTTAACATCCTAAACTTTTTCATTGAAGGAGGGACAAAATGCAAGCATGCGCATCAAAAGCAATTTTACTCGAGTCTATAATACATCTCTCACCAGATTAATGTTGTTTGTTTCACATATCAGAAGATGACTTGGACTACAAAGCGACTTTCTGTTTGCAAACGCAAACTAGGAAAAACAAAATGATTATGACATTTAATTCGAGGAAATATCTCTCTTTAATAGCAATGTTGGGGTATAAATGGAGTACGCTTTCCAATGCTTCTTTTCCGTTGTTTTGTTGTCTTTGCAGTTTCATTTGTTGGGGAGTTAGAGACCGTTTGTCTTGGAATTTTGTTTTCTGTATGGTTTGGAGAATTTCTCTTAAAGTCTACTAAACACCATTAATAGCGAGAAACAGTTGGAAATCATAGAACTGAACCATGAGCTGTGGAAAAAAAGGAATTAAAAATTACCTGATATGGATCAGATAACTGTCTTGTTCTTTTGTTAGGATTGTAAAAATTTGTAGCTTTTCTTTTGTGGTGTAATGAGGATTTGCAGGTGTTTATATAGGAATTTGGACATAGTTGGTAACTTGAAAACCATTTGCGGCAACTTCTATAAAAAATAATGATAAAGGAAAGACTAACGGATGCTTTGCTATGCATAAGCATTTCGCATCAGTTTGGTTAGTCACGAAACTAAAGAATTGCTGAATAAGTTCAATAATGTCCATTTTGTTTCCTTGGCCGTTCCTCTGCATAAGATGGATTTTATTTTGAGCTTTTGATTTCAGAGTTCCCAGGATATTCAAAGCCAAGTGTCCACTTTCAAATGCTTTGAATTACCTATATTGGCGAATAATTAGTACGTATGAGCATCTTGAAATTATCACAAATGGTTTATAGGATTTTCAAAGAAGCGTCAAAGAAGTACATCATGCCCTCAAAGCCTAGACTAACTATTTACTTCTTACGATGCCTTTAAATCTCTAAACCTCCCAGGCAATCCCTTCATCAGTGACGGCTCCTTCAGTTGCTGCAATGGAATTATGCCCCTTTAGGGAACAAGAGGGGCATGAATCTATATAAGTCATGAACTTCAACTGTCCTTCAACTTCTCTAATATACCACTTGTTTCTGATTGGCATTGCAGTGTGTACAAGCTGATACCACTTTTTTTGCAGGTTACTTCTCGTGAACGGGGATAGGTAAATTATGGATATAGGTTGGTACACATTATTAGCCCATAACCTAACATCTTGAGCTTTTGTGAATATTGGTGGATATTGATAGCTTTGTGTGTATTGCTAGGCTTATTTTCTAGCAGCTTGACCTATAGTTATCTAACAAAAGCATGTTGTTAGAACCCTCATTGGGTCTGTTATCCAATGAATTTTTTTTTATCACTGACCATGATTCATTGTTATCTACTACAGCAAAAGGGCCACGTGCTCCTTCTGTAAATAGGGGCCAGCAAGTTCATCAAAGTCAGGATGGCCTAAACGTGGTTATCTATCCTTATGAAAGACTGAAAGTGGTGTCAAGTGATCCGGTAACAGGCATAGATGTGACCAGGAGAGAGGTACTCCTTCGATTTTCATCTGGATGAATTTTATCTATTCAAGCTTCAAAATAAATACTAGCCTTTACTTTCCACAATTCAAAATACTGAGGATCTGAATATCTTATATGTTGTTCTGATTTACAGCTATTTCTTATATCCTGACTCAATCCGAGACAAAAATCATTTTACAAAGAATATCTGCTTTTCATCTGAAAATAGAGAAGAATCTAATCAGAGTATAAGCTTATATTGTGGAATCCAAAAACTATTTTACCCCATTACTTTTTCTTTCGTTTTATGTTGTCTTTCTGAAGTTGCTACTTTTGGATTTTAAGTTTGAAATCGTGCATTAAAAACTTTCTAGAGTAACTGAGGTTTGTACTCTACCATTTGTGACCAAGGCCGTAACTCCTTGCGTGCTGTTCCTGTATGTTTAGACAGTATCCATTATAAATTTTCCACAAAAGGAAACTAGAGATTTACATTTACGAAGCAAAAAACATTAACTCTTGTTTATTGATGAGGTCGAGGTGGAGCTTGTTTATTTTACCTCGACTCGGCTAAAGCTCACGTAATTTTGAACGAGCCGGGCTCAAACACTTCAAAACTTGACTTCACTGGGCTTGGCCTGGTTTGTTTGCAGTATTCTATCTTGGCATGATATGGGTTTGGGTATCTAGCACATGTCCTGATTTGTACTCTGTATTTATACTGAGAAGATAATGTGCCTTCGTCGATACTGTGATGTGTAGTCCTTTTTTTGCCTTAGAGTTCATGATCTTATTTAGTTACGAATCACAGATTTATCGTTCCTTGATGTCTTGCATTTTGCCTCTTTTCCAGGCATTGAAGGCGATAGAAAAGTTGCAAAAGAATGCTGATACTCTTATAGTGATTCCTAACGATCGTCTGCTGGATATAGCCGATGAGCAAACAGCCCTTCAGGATGCTTTCCTTCTTGCTGATGATGTTCTTCGCCAAAGGGTGCTAGGAATTTCGGACATAATCACAGTTGAGTGCGAGTATTTGTTGTGAAAAATTGTACAAGATTTCCTCATGCTTTCGCCATTGACTTTTTGCTTATTTTCTAAGACTGAGAAGATCCTGAAACCTTAAGACAAAGTTCCAAACTGTACTTTGTCTTATACACTTCTTCGTAGGTGTCCATTAGGCATCATTCAGGCCAGATAATCGTGATACGCACATCTCCTTCTTATTAATATAATTTTAGACAATTAAAGTAATAATTCAAGCATTGTTCGTGATAAAAACGCAAGCATTGTTCGCGAAGTTTCTTAACCTATTGAACAAAATACTCAATTCCAGTTCATGTACTAGGGAATCTCCAAGGATGCCATTTGCTTCTTTGATCGTATGGGTTCTTACCTGGACATAATTTATTAGTTTGTCTTCTTTGAAATATGCATTGTTTCATTTGGGTTTAGCAGTTTAGAGAGGCAATATATGAGTCTGCTTCCTTTTGTTGCGGGAGGTCATGGTTTATGTTTCACCTTCGATATTATTTCCTAAAATGTTTATGGCAGATGTGTACTGGGTGTTTTGGGCCGGTGTGTTCTAGGATGAACTACCTTTGTTTTTGTTTTGATAAGTCATTTCCCACTATTTGCCATTGAGGCATTCTAAAATCCCTATGGAAGACTTAAAAAGGAAATAGTGCCAGATGATGGAGCATTTTTCTTATGTGTGATTTACCTTTTCCCCGAGCTTACCATTACCTAGGATTTCAATGATTGGTTTTCATTGAGGTTTGAACAAATAAGAACTATTTGACATTGTGGGTGGAGTATGAAGATGGTTTTTATATTGCAGTGGTAGATCTTTGATGGCAGCAACTAAGTGACGAATTTAATTAAATGTGATCCTGTGGACTTTCTTTAAATTTTTATTGGTTGGTTCCTATAGAATTCAAGTACTATTTGACCCAATTAGCTATGCATTTGAAATGATTCTTGCGTAATGGACTAATGATACTCTTTACTGTTGAGATTTTGGTAGAGAGATTTATTACTCGTCGGTCATCCGATGCTTTAACGTGAGTATTCATTTCTTTGACCTTTCATACATAACTCATTAGAACTCGTTAGGTAGGAAACTTCTTCCCCGCATCTTTTTTGGTTGGGGTTTAGAGTTTCTGTGTGTGTTGTCATTCTGAATAGTGTGAGGATGCAATTGTATTCCTTTGTAGTCTTTTATACCACATGATCCGGCTTAGTTGGCTGAACATAGAGTTTCACTTTCACTTGATTAGGTGCGCATGGTCAGTTGTGACAACCTCCAAACGGCTAGAGCTATAGCTTTAGAGTGTGGGATTCTGGGGTCAGATGCCGATGCCACTGAGCCAAACCTCATAGAAGGGAAGGTATTTCGTGCATTGTCAGAAGTTCAAAGGCGAGAAATTGCTGATAAGATATCGGTATGATTTGACAATCAACTTCCACCTTATAAATCAAGTGACAATTCTCTGATTTGGACACAAATAGATTAAAATTCTTTTCATTTATAGGTTATGGGAGGTCTTCCACTAACGACAAGCTGCTGGTTGTGCAAGCATTGAGAAAGGAAGGGCATGTTGTTGCAGTAACTGGAGATGGCACTAAAGATGTTCCTGCACTTCATGATGTATGACCGAGTCTCTATATTTTTATTCATGGTAGGGGTTACATAGATTGATCTATACTTTAGTCAACTGATTTCTAGGTAGTGTGCTTTCTATTGTTAATTTAGTCCACTTTTGTCTCTCCTTCTTTGAACCAATGACCCTGAAATATGATTCTCTCCTTTAATTTGGTTTCATGAGTAGACAACAAATGTTAATTTTTTTGACACTTTAGGTTTCTCTTGTGGAACACACAAGTGGTGCATGTTTTGCAGGTCTCTTGATATGTGCATTGACCTGGTTGATGACTGCTATTGCCCGTTTATTCTTGCTTCAATTTTTCGTGTCCAATTTTTGTTGTTTATTCCGAAATTGCGTTAATTCTCCGTTAAAATCAATATTCTACGGTTCACATTTTTTTGTGATTACTTTGTGATGTAGGCTGACATTGGTCTTGCTATGGGTATCCAAGGAATAGAAGTTGGAAAAGAAAGCTCGGACATCATTATCTTGGATGACAATTTTTCGTCAGTTGTGAAGGTTTGTTATTGATCATTGGTACCATCTCTAATTATATGGGGACAAGAAAAGACTTACCGACCTGATTTCTATTCTTCTTTTTTGTAAGGAACCTGGTAATTAACACCGGCTTCTGTTAAAACAGTACTATATCTCTGTGGATTGGATCGAAAAAATATACTAACCATAAACATCACTGCAGTTCCATTGATTCAGTGCGACAGAGATGTGAGCTTCATAAAGTATTGAAAAAGGACACAAATTCATGTAGTCGACCCTAATTCATTGGGACTTACAGATTCTGTTTGGTTTGGTTTGGTTTATGATAGGAGATGGATTTCATTTAGTTTTACATTTGAATTTGATTTTTTAAGGACTTCTCTTTTTTTCTTTTTTTTAAGGACTTCTCTTTTGCATAATCATTTTGCAATGGCTCACCATACCTTGTTCACTGATTTTTAAGATTACTAGCAAAAGAATTTGATATGTTTGTGACAGAATATTGGTTTGTTAACTGATCTTTAAAATTGTTTTATTCTTGTCAGCATCAATGAATTCTGAAAGATTGCTGAAGGGGAGAGGTACTCCAATCCTGGAGGCCGTGGCCGGGGGAATGAATGTGGTTCGAGAGGAGGTTAACTCTTACATCTGTAACAGTAACAATGATATTATGGAAACTTGCATTGGGTTACACCATCTTGCCATTGACGTTGTTGTCATGCTTTCCTGGTGCACTCATTTTCTTTATGGTTGGATTTGAACAACTGAGGCTTTCTGCAGGCCATGCTTGTGGTGGGTACTCACTCTGGCCAATGCCTTCCAAATTAATCCAAAATTTTGTCTGCTGCTGGATATTTGAAGCATTTTTTTCCCCCTTTTGCAAATACCTGGACTGGTAAATGTTGATTTTGCAGATGTGAAGGCAGTCGGAACTGCAATGCTTAGAATGGGTGTTTCCTCGAGAAATAATCGTGCGGAGGAAACAATTGAACAAGCAACTCTGGCCCTTTGGTAGGATCATCGATCCAATCTGCTACTGGAGTTGTGTATAATATTACTGGTTGAAAGGACATAACTTTGCAAGAAGTGAATAGGGTGTCACATGTACTTCAAATTGTCCTGAGTTTTCTATTCCTGAGTCACATCCCTTACAGTATGTTTGGTAGGAGGGGGAAGAAGGGAGTAGGAGGGGGAAGAAGGGAAGATTCTTAAAACTTTTTTTTGCTCTTATTTGGCAAATATCTATATGAAATTGCTACCAATGTTGCGGCAGCGATCACTTGGATTTGTAATTGTTCAGCGAACGTGTTTTCAATCTGTAATTACTAGCAGCATCCCTCTTTATGTAATGTATTAATAACTGAAAATTGCAACCAACGGGTTAAACCGCCTGTGCTCAAAATTGCAGCCAACGGGTTAAACCTCCCGTGCCTAGCACGGGAGTATTCACCTAGTCTTATAACATGACCCTGGTGTCTTGATTGCCATTTACGGAGCTTGTATTCTGAATCTGGCAAACCCGACAGCTCTACTACTGAGCTCTGTCATGGTGCTTCACCATCTGGAGATGCATGATAAAGCTGACCGCATCCAGGATGCTATCCTTAACACCATTGCCGAGGAGAAGTACCAAACTGTTGATCTAAGTAGCTTTTCATCTACCACTGATTTTAAGAAAGCAAATTGTTGCTCAACTCTAAAGGAGAAGTTTATTCTGGCTAGGGCTTGACAACAAGTTGTTCCTTGTGATATATGCTTTGGATTTTTTTGTTGTACTGATGAGGGGATATGAGTACATCACCCTGATGATTTTTTCGAAGATAACCAATTACATCCGGGCATGAATAGCTCAACAGCATTTGTGGAGAAAATTTGAAGGACCGACCGGCGGAGAAGGAAACTTTGTTGCTCGTATAAACTACCTTATATGTTCCCGTATTCTTATTTTGTCGGACGGAATAAACGTATTGCATTTCTTTACTCTTCACGAAGTCTACAATTACTAGAGGGTGTTGCCTCTTAAATGTTTGCTGAGAGCATGGTTTGCAAAATTACTAGAGGGTGTTGCCTCTTAAATGTTTGCTGAGAGCATGGTTTGCAATATTTCTGCTGTGCACAAATTAGTTTCCTCAAGAAGGAGAAGCTTTGCAGAATTATGTAAGAAGACGAAGATGTGCAGAAATTGATGTTTCTGGCTGCTAGCAAATGGATCTTTTCCTTTAGTTAATGCCTTAATTTGCATGGAGCAGAAATTGTATGAACTATTATTGGGCTTTTCTATTCTTGATTTGCAATTATAAATCTTCACAAATGTAGTTTTTCTTGATTGTATTCAGATTGGTGATTAGTTTTTCTATTGTTTTTTACATTTAAAACCTTGGCGCCGTTTCTTGCTTTTTTCCGATGTTGACTTAGGAGGAAAGTTATCGGAACTTTATCCTCAACTTTCCTTAATAGTATTCGTTTTGCTCAAAACTTATCTTGCATAAATCACAAGAACTGAATCAGAAGTTCTTTTAACATCACAGCAGGGTTGAGACAATAGTCTTCCCAAACAGGGGTACAAAACAAGCACCCAAAAGTTATGAAGTTCCTTTTTCAGAAACGTTACATCTCTCCGAGCAGTACTACAATAATATCTTGTTAGGAATCTCTGGAACCTCAATAGAGGATCTAGGGAATACGAACGAGAAGATAAATAAATCAAAATTGCAAACGTAAAAGATTTCAGTAGACAGTAACCATACTCTGTAATTCTATTGAATTATACTCTAATTCAGAATGTTTCCAGAAAAGGAATAAAAAAATCACAACTTAGCAAGAGGGTTGGATGAACCCAAAGGCAAAGGCACACCTTGAAAATTACAATTCACAACATCATCACAAGGCCAGATTCAATTACTAAAATTAATATAGGGCCATGCACTTGGGATTAATCTAGCATGGCCATGCACCAGGGAATGTTGCCGACAGTGTAAAGAGAAGTCATTCCACAAAAAGAACGGGTAACAATAACAGGAGATAAAGATTTGACAAACTAACCATATGTAGTATAAACCGTAAAATGAATCTCTCTTTACCCTACCCAACAACGCTATTTGCAGGATTCCACCTATGCAAAGAACAGGTTCTGGAAGCTTGAACTTCTGCAGTCGATTCTCCTAATATACATGAGAAAGCCATCCCAAGCCAATTAGTTTTGAAATGAGGCACCGAAAAATGACGAACACTTGGAATATCGAGGAATAGAACCAAGTACGACTGCATTTTGTTCTGGAATCCAAACATAGCATCTTGATGACATAATTTTAAGTTTGCTTGAGGTTACCATATCTTAAGTTTCCCAATGTGATAAGATTAAAATATATTCACTTTTTCGAATGGTAAGACATGTTGACATATGCTGCAACAAAGACCACACCATACAAAATATGCATAAGCTGACAAGTATCTTTACAAGAAAGGAGAAGATAAACGTCCAAACCTTCATATGGAAGGCAAGGAAGCCTTGCCCCTCTCATGGCTCATGCTAAAAAGGCATAGACCCTATGATCCATCTTCATGCTCTCCCTTTCAATGGAATTTTGAGGGCCAACTCCTACAGGTTCTATCGTATTTTTAACTTCAATAACTTGAGCACAGAGGCCAAAATTGTCCATATTGATGAGATTACAAACAAGTACGCAAGTTGACTGGCAGAAATTCAGTGACATAATGATTATCGAATTAAATTCGCAATTTTCACGGCAAAGTTCCCAGAGTACAAAGCTTTCGATTCTGTAAAGTATTTCACTGAGAATCGAAGCAAACATAGCTACCGGAATGGGCAGCTTAGCATAAATTGTGCATATCAAGGCTATTCTGTAGTAGAAGATTGGGACCAAAATCATCACGTCTTTTGAGACCACCTTCGGCAATTGAACAGTTGACGTTGTTTCGATTGACTGCCTCTAAGTTGCCGACCGTTGTCGGAGATGATTCTGGAGCCTTTGATCGGATGGGAAAGGTTGTAGAGGGTAAATGGGAGAGGGAGAGAGTTTCACCGTCGACGTCGATGAGATTATAAGTAAAACTCCTATTATTATGGTTTTGATTCAGTATATCCAAACCTATTTTACGAAACATAAATTCATTCCGATCAACTACTAATCCATTTTTAGATATTGTGAAATTTTTACATGTTTTTTTATTTTTCTGCGTTCTACAATATGAATGACTTTGATCATTAAAATATCAATCGAATAGGTAGAAAATGTACTTAGAGTCCCCCAAGAGTTGTTGATATAGAAGGGGATATGATTCGATGTAGTCGAAGCCATTTTGATAACTAGAAATTCATTCAGATTAAGTACTATTATGTATTTTATTTACAAGATATTCGTAAATCATATGTGTTATAACAGTTTCTACAAGAAGAATGCCTCGGATCATTAAATTATGATCGATATAGGTAGAAATCGTCATTGTAGTATCCCGGAGTTCTTAGAATTAAAACGACGTCGTTTTGGGTACGTGACATAGGTTCAACCTCTGTCATGACGTGGAAAATAATTTTACCAAAGCAAAATTAAATAATTTGAAAACCTCCCCATTTTCGTTCGTTCTGTACAGAGAAAGGGAGAGCGACGACCACCACCGCCAAACCCACCACCACCGGCAGCACCTCCTGCCTCCCTCTCCACCTCCACCTCCGGCAACGAACACACCATCACCGAGGACGAGATGAAGTTCTCTCTCGCTCTCTCTGCTTGTTTCAACTAGGGTTCCAACGTCAGAAATCCTACTTGAACTGGTGAAGTGTTTGTACTTACCGATTTTAGGGTTTGAAATTGAAGTTCTTTGAACCTAGTTTTGGGGTTCAATAAATAGGACTTCGTCTGGAGGGATTTTCTATGACTTGAAATGTTGATAGCACAGTGGTGGACAGTAAGTGAAATGCATGTTGCTCATTCTGTTTTTAGCAAATAGCAATATTTGTTCTTCGTATTTTAGTTTTCGTTTTTTTCCCAGGAGGAAAATAGAGTGAATATGAGTCAAACAATGAATTTGGTTATGGAGTATTCGTCTTGGAATGAATGTATCCATCAAAGTTGGTTATATCAGATACTAACAATCTCTCTTTGATTAAAGCCGCAAACTTACAGTAAGGTAACTATTGGAACTTGGATCTGAAAATTCAGCATAGGTCATGCCTTTTTACACGTTTTGAGTTCAAAATGAGGTGCAAAACCCCAGCTTCTGTGGTGGGTTTTTGGAGATTCTGTCAGTGTTTAGTTTTTTGGCGAAGGGGTTGGCATCGGATGCAAAACCCCAATTTTGTGAACTGGATTCGCTGGAATTCTGTTCATTTTTTTATTTCAGATTAAAGGATAGAAATAAGCTAGAAGGCCCAGTTCTAAAATGGGATGTCTAAATTTGTTCTTTTTTACCCTGGTTTTACTTTGTGTGGTTTTTCCTCCTCTTAATCTGTCATGGAGTAAAGAATTTTCTTTAATTAGTATTTGTTTTAGAGTATAGCAGATAATAGACTACTTAATATAGGATCATTCATGATTAAGTACTAAACTACTGAAGCTTTATTGAGACACGTAATCCTGAAATTTGAGTTTAGAGAGGCTTGATGTCTTACAAACAGTTTATTCAGGAGGAGCATGAAGAGATGACATTCTGCCAGCAGAAACCGAATGCAGGCTTGATTTCTTTCGTTTGCGTAATTTGTATTCCCTAAGTTTTGTAATTTGGATCTTGGTGTTAGCCTTTTGGTTGAAATCCACATAGGTAAACAAAAAAGAGATTAGTAGTACTTGATAAGTGTAAGGATTTGTTTAAATACTTCTACTGAACCCTAATAATCTCTTGATCTGTAATCGTGTCTGACTCAAAGCAGTAATTAATTGTGATTAAATCTGTTTTTTTTTCTACCTTCTTCTTGTTTAGGAAGCAATAGTTTGGCCTCCATGGACTGTGTTTGCAATTTCTGCTATGGCCTGGTGCGTGGGAGTACATCCGAGCGAATCTTCATGCCCTTGTTGACGAGAGTTGAGTGTTCGACAATACTTACCCTTGTTGATAAGTGAATCTCAATTTGTTTAGGGGAATACCAAGAAAAGGAAGTACTTAGAATCATGCCAATGTGGCCACATCATCTCTCTTGCTTCAACGTGTGGGTGAGAAAACAATCTACCTGTCCAATTTGGTGGTTTCCATTGCGAGAATTCTTGGACACAAAACGTATCAAAACCCCCAAAATGACGTAGTTTTCGTGCAGTCACCATTGGATTATTCTGTACAAAACTGCTTACTACTTATTTACCAGCCGTCGCCGATGAGTGAATTCTCTTTCCCTGCAACTTCAGAGGTTTTTGAGCCTTTCAGCTCTTAGTCATCTACATTTACTTTTGTTTTTGGTTCACTTCCTGTAATAAGAAGCCCCCACAAGAAAACATGAGTTATCTAATTTTTTTTATTGAACTTCTTAAAGCTAAGGGGATAACAGATGTTACTAATATGTCTATTGAAGGCCTGCAAACTGGGTTTTATCTGTGTTTGTGAACTGGATCTTAACAACTGAATTGAAACAATTCCAGAATGAGAACAGAAGATAGTACTTGGTCTTTTGTGCAACCTGCTTACCACTATTTGTCTTTAGTTGTCTTTGATATCTAATGCTTTTTGGAAGTGATTGCAATATCTTGAACTCTCTAATGCTTACGATATTTGAAGAAAAATAATCTCACGTGAGCCAAAAGTGAACATTTCTAGCATTGGATGCGGAAGAAAATCAGCATTTATTTTCCCAAATATGTTTCTATCAAAATCCCAACATATCATCTAAAAATATTTTACTTCTTATTAGATTATTCAATACAGATGACTAATCTGGATGCATATCTCAATATCCTAAAGTTTGAGTTTGGGAAGGTCTGACTCTTAGACATGCATATTGTGCTACCTGGCTACATGCTATTACATGATTTAGTACTTCACATTAGTAAGCTTTTACGAGTGCTTTCTAATTATAGGCACATGAAAGGTAGCAGAATGAGCATGTTTCTTGTGGAACAATGAACACATAGTGTCTCTCTCTCTAAAAAATTCTTTCTCCCGCCTCTCTCTAAAAAGCTTTCGTATAGGGTTTCAATCTTGGGGGCGGCGCCGCCGACCGCCCCCCCCTCCCCCTCTCTCTCTCTCTCTCTCTCTCTCTCTCTCTCTCTCTCTCTCTCTCTCTCCCCTTCCCCTTCCTTCACCTTTCTTCCATGTTTCATCGCCTATCCCACCCTTCTTTTACAGAAAACGATCGGCATGAAGTTTGTTGATGGTGGCGATGGCTGGGTTTGGTGGTCTGTTCTGTTGCGGCGGCGTTTTGCGGTGATGATGCTGGCGGTTCGTGTAGGGGTGGATGGATCTCCAATGGTTGATGCATAGGTTGCTCAAGTGCCCGGATGGATCTTGGCAACTTTTGTGTGTTATCCGGACGCGGAGATCTCATTTCTGTTCGTGATTGCTGTGTATTTTCTGTTTGTCTGTGCAGTTGCTTTCGGTGGTGGTTTGTCCGTGCCCCGGTTTCTCCGTTCCTCCTATCGTTTCGTAGGCCGGTGCTCCCCGCCGGCTGCTACATCTGGGAGTGGCTGGCGTTGCTTAACGGCGAGGTGTTTGCTCCGGTGGTTTGTGCTGCGGCGGTGGGGTGCGGTGTCTCTTGGGTTAGGGTTTGGTTTGGGTGGGCCGGCCCTTGGTTGGGCTGGATTTGTGGTGTGGGCTTTATTGTTTATTTGGGTTGCAGATTTGGGCTTTTTTTTTGGCTTATATTGTTTGTATCTGCTTAGACCCTAGGGTGAGCTGGGCTTCGGCCTTTGAGGTGTATTATCCAACTATTGGTTGGATTCCCCTTCCCTTTCCCCCGTTTTAATAAATTTTATTGCCGATCAAAAAAAAAAACAATGAACACATAGTGGGCTTGATTGGCCAGAACCAACAAGTGATTTGGCTACACATTTTCAAAGCATTGGAGAGGAATAATAGGCCACTGGAACCAAGCGGTTCATGGGCTGACTAGCAATGGGCGAAGAATGTTCCTGGAGATGGACATAGAGCTGTTTGAAGAGTGGGACCCACAGTATGCGGAGAGAGAAGCTAGGTTCCGTGACTTGGAAGAGCAGCGCGAGTTGAATTTGAAGAGAATGGTATATTTTAGTTTTTTTTTTTTTACCCGTTTGAAAGCTACCAACTTTAATTATTTTGTGGTGAACTCTTGCCCTGCAGCTCCATGTATGCAAGCTACATCCTACTTTCTTGTTTATTACAAAGTTGGCAAGGCTAAAAATAAAAAATCCCTACTACAGTCATTGTTTTTGGTGCAGAAAAATCCCGTAGAATTCATATCCATATTGGACACCCAATTACATTGAAGGAAGCAAGTGCATTGGGAGTTCATTTGATTTTGAATTGTGGAAGTTATTGGTAGCTTGAGGCTTGTATAGAGTTATTTTAGGAAGCAAATTTTTTGTTTGAGGACTAGCAAATGAAAGGATGAGATCTATTTTTGGGTAGGAGGCAAGCAACAGGTGTAACGTAAGTAAGTATATAATGCAACTAGAGGATTTGGATTTGTACATGTATCTTGTAACTTACTCAAGGTTTGTTGATGACCAAAATTCTGGAAGGCAAAACCCATTTATTAGGGTATTGCTCTTGGTGATGCGAATGATATATCGGGTAGTAAATTTTATAGGCAATCTTAAATTTTGCTTGATTTTGAAACGGACGGTGTGTAGACTTCTTCAACTATTTACTTTAGAATTTTGCATATTTCTTCTATCTGGCATCAGAACGCAATTTAAGGCACGTATATTGGATGTATATCAGAAAATTATACCTTGTGTTCATTAACAATTGCGAGGTACGGAATTATGCATGAGGCCTTGGACATTAATTGTTTTTTTGAAGAGTTTAGTGTTTTTACTTTTCAATACTTTTGGTTACAAGGCCTTAAGCTAATGTAATTTTGAAGGTGTAACTTGATACGCATCGTTTTTAATAGTTCCACTTTTTTAAAATACCTTGTCATACAATATCCTTACGACATCAATACCTCATTTCCAAAACATCATCCTAAGCTACATTGAGGAGAAAAATCTTAAATCAGGCCCCTAAAAGGAAAATAGGGATCTTTCCCAAACAAAACCATGGGAGGCGCCAGCCCCCACCTCCACAGCCACAGCATGGAGGAGCTGCTCCTTAATCCCTTCATCAGCCTCCCCAGAGAACCTTACAAAGGCTATAATAACTAATTTTATTTAACTCTCAAATAATTGTACTAATGTATTTGAAATAGAATTACAAAGGCTTAAAAAAGCACAACTTTGGTGAAAAAAAGTTGTGCAGAAGTACTTTATTTTTTGATCCGAAGGATATTACAAAGCAACTCAACGAGCCAACAATGTAAAATACTAAAGTTTATAATTTCTTTAATTTTTTTTGTATCGAATTAAAGATCTCTATGAGTAGTTTAATTTGGTGCAAAAAAAAACTCAAAAGTTATGGGCGAAAGTATTTTATTTTTTGATCCGAAGGAAATTGCAAAGCCTAAAAAAATGCCTAGAATTTGCACCAATGGCAGCAATACATAGTAGTAGCAATACCAAGGGTATTGGGCGGGGGTATTAAAAGGGGTACAATAGTCATTTTTCAGGGGGTATTAGGGGGGGTGTCCATAAATAACACCCCTGCACTTATTTTTGGCAAACCATTCCGTAGTCGTGGGCCCGGGCATAAATAAGACCCCCCATATTTATGCCCCCCAATAAGACCCCATCTAAACAGGCCGTTAACAAATTGGTTTTGCTATGACGTCTCCTAAAAAATAAAGACTCACTATTCACTCCCAACTCTTATTTTAGTATTTGTTTCTCTTTAAAAGCAGTTTTTTCTCTCTAATGGTGTTCAAAATCAAGGAAGGCTAATATGGATGCTTCCTTACGTAAATTGCATATTTGCATCTTGAGCTACTGTAAACTGTAATCTTAATAATATCAAGCAATACATAGACAAAACACTAACAATACCTAGACAAAAACCTATAGGGCCATGAGCACAACACGGTACGTGCATGGAGCCTTCAACTAGTCCATCTAATCAAATCAACATTGATAATGACGACCATTGTTATTGTCCGTCCATGTTCCACAAGAAAAAGTGAAACGATGGCCCTATCCGTTGCAAGGAAAATTTTTTGGGTACCGAATGGGTACCACGTACGTGGCCATGCAGAGCACGATCTTGGCCGTCCAAAAGTGTTTTGGATGGCCGAGATTGATCCCTCTCTCTCCTCTCACACGACCACTCTCTCTCCTCTTTTTCTCTCTCTTCTTCCAGGCCGTTGGATCGCATTTTGGATGGTTGAGCTTGCCAAGCAGGTACCACGTGAGCAATACATTATACATAAATTTGAAAGAAATCTTGCAGCTCTTGCATCCATCATGCAAGACTCAAAAGTTGTCTTGTGGTATGCTCCTACATTTTAAACCCGAACAAACGATCGATGCTAAGCACAGGAAATGAAGTCTAAGAACAAAAGCGGAAGAACGTACAACAGAAAATAAGAGTCAATGGTGGGGGTTTAAGCAACCAGATAATACAAATCCAGGACAAGGCCTGAAGGCTTTTATCGGCCACCAACCAAATAGGTACTTATTACCAAACTTGTCCCTCTATCACAACCTTTCAAAGTGCTGATAATTTGGAAAATTATGTTGAATCTACAAACTAATTTTTGTAGTTTGGTTAGAGGATATTCAAATCATTTTTAAAGCAACCACATTGATAATATATTGTACCTATGCCCACAACTTTAGTCATTTTGTGAAATTCCAACTTTTTAACCATATATATTTTTAGTGCACTTCAAATCAAATCAAATAGGTACTTATTACCAAACTTGTCCCTCTATCACAACCTTTCAAAGTGCTTATACCCACCTATGAAGGATATATTTGGAAAATTGCAAGTGGAGTGGTGGCCCAGTGGTAGGCATCATGTATTGTCACACATTTAACCAGTGTCCAAGTATCACTAACTACAACTAACAATACAGACTTTCACTGAGCCAAAAAGGATATATCTGGAAAATTAAAAAAATAAATTGTTTCCTTAAGTGATAAATTTCACTTATCACTAAAAAAAAAAAAAAAAAAAAAGAAGAAGAAAGAGAGAGGAGAAGAAAAGGGACATTTCATTCACAAAAAAGATAGACAATTTCATTAAGTCCTTCAAATGACAAGATATTACATTTGTTAAGGTAAGATTCCATTGATCAAGTGTTAGATACTACACTTTGATTACAAAAAAACAAAAACCATTCTGCCATATACAAAATTGGTGACTGCATGTCACAAAGCTAAAACTAAAAAAGATCCTTGAGAATGAGATCTCCATAAGCCAAAGAAGTAGGGGTCCTCCTCGCTTTGGCAAGCTCACCCTTTTTCCTTGCCAAATCCGCCTTAAGCTCAGCCAACTGGCGCTCCCTTTCAAGAATACGTGCTTGAGCAACTTCAAGATCTTGTGCAAACATCCTCATATTGTTGTGTCTTTGGGCCTCCTCGAAACAAAGGCGAATCCAAGAAGCATCCAAGCCCATTTGCTCAAACTCCTTGAGCACGAGAAGAAACGTTTTCATTTTTGACGCATCGAAGTCATCCACCCTTGCATACCGGACCTCTTTCAAGAAATTTGCAAAGCCAACCAAGATACCATAAGTGAGCCAAGGGTTTACCGAAAATAGATTGGAGAAGATGTTCGGACAGCGTTGCTCGACCTCCTCAAGAATAGGGTAATACTTCACACCAATGTGAACACCAGCAATCAGCTTCTCGGTTGGCATGTCCTCTAAAGCGTCCTCCTCTTGATCCTTCTCATCTTGTATTTCGCTTTGAAAGTGAGAACTCAAGAACTCACCCGGGTTTTGTTGCCCGAATGACCCACGAGAACCATCTTGATTAACAACCAGTTCCTCAAGAGAATTCCCCACTCCTTCATTGAGAGTTTGAAAAGCTTGTTTAAGGGGAGACGATTTGGTGATAGAGGCAAAAGCCTCAAAGTCCACATTTCGCAAAACCGCGGGCTCGGCAACAACTCTGCGAGAAGTACATGGAACCAGTGGTGGATGCCTAGCTTGTTGATCAATGGATGGAGTGTGCTTGACGAAAGCCGAAATCACCCGAGGAGGAGTAGCATGCACCTCCGAATGAGGCTCATCATCTTCCTTATAATCCGATGGAATGGCCACCCGAAGACTTGCATGAACTTGAGGAGGACTGGTCTCAAGGAAACTATCAGTAAATCTCTCCCCGTCCGTCTCTAGCAAGCAGTCACTAACCACGGGCATGAAAGCATTGCACGACCGCACCAATCGAAACCATAGTTTTGGTCGAAACGGCCCGAATCTTAGCCGCAGGCTTGACCAAAGGACCCTCGGAGCCCGAACTTGCACTAACCGTTGTACTACCCGCCTCCTTAAACACGGTGTCAACATGACCATCATCGCCTGCAGCATCACCACCCGCAGCCATGGTGGTGATGCCCATGGTTGGGTCCCCTGCGGCAGTGACACCCACTGGGGAGTGGTGTTTCTCGGCAGCGGTGGGCTCCTCCCCACCCGTGGTCCCGTCTTCGATGGTCTCAATGTGAGATCTTTGCTTCACCTCCACCTTGGCAACCCGAGGCCGGAGAAAGTCATCAATTTCTTCCTCAAAGACATCCCCCATTGGCTCAGTCACAATTATCTCCTCATCCATTTCCTCGGAATCCGAACCCTCAATGACATCATTTTGAGAAGGCTCAACCCTCAATGTTCCGACATCCTTTGTTTCCATGACCGGGATGTGAATAAGATCTTTGTCACCCCCCTCGTCGTCACTCTCATGAAGCATAACTTGGAGTGTCCTTGTCTTTGTTGTACCGGGCCGTGGAGCACCTAAAAAAACAGAGAGAAGAAGGAAGAACCGGAACAAAATGAGAATGATAGATACATAAAAAAAAAAAAGAGATGCGAAATGAGGAATGGACATAAAGTGTCTAACCCGGTGAAGAAGTTTTCTCTGTTTTGACAACCTTAGCGAGGCCACGGGAGGAAGAGGCTCCATGCTTTGCGAAGGCCTAAAACAAGTGACATGTGAGGGAAAAAAAAAAGAGTTAAGTGCCTGATAAAAAATAAAAAATAAAAAGAAGAAGAAGTAAGTAGACGATATATTCTAGAACTTGAAAAAAAAAAAAAAAAAGGTTGAGCATGAGTTACCTTTTTAGGCTTCCTCTTTTTTGGAGGAGATTTTTGTGATACCAACTTTTTTCTTAGCCCCGAGTAGTGATCCCTTCGGTGATATCCGGAAGAGGAGTTACTGGAGGAGGTAGAGCTATGGGGCTAGGTGAGTCATGCCAAGGGGTGAAGTAGCTAAAGGCCCCACAGGAGTTTGCCGTCCTCGGCGCATTCGGATGGTATGATCCCATTGAGTATTATGGGAAAGTAGAAATGCAAATCGCGGGTCCTCGGCAAAAATCACAAAATGCCGCTAAAGATGCATACCAATACTTCCTAAATCTATCCGTACAACCACCAACACGATTACGGGATGGGATTAAAATCCGGGTGTAATTTTTTAAGTCTGGATCCACATGCCCGCCAACAAACCTCTTGCTGACTATCAACAAAACCCATTGATGCGGGCGCCGGAAGGCACTACTTGATCAAATCCAAATTGCCTAGCCAATCGTTGGCCTATAAACAACCGAAGGAGCTCCATTCTCGGGAAGAACCGGGAGATACCCGGGGTGAGCATGGAAAGGTAATGGTACAAGCTAGTTTTTGGTTTGCCCCGGAGTGGAAGCTCCAGCACTCACCGTGAAATAATGGTGAACAGGTACCCTCATATTTGACGCTATACGGCCTATGATCAAGAAAGTCTTTGGAGTCCATTACCAGAGAGAGGAGTTTTTTACCGATACAAACTCTTCCGGTCCACCTCATTGAAAAAGCAAGTTGTTTGGGCTCGAGGGTTGTTCTAGGAACACCCTCGTCATCACAAAGTTGGTTAATAGGGTTGTTCCTTCCTTGGCCCCGGGGCCTCATGCTTATACGATGACCATTGAGGTCCCGGTTTGTGAACAATCAATCTTGGGGTAAACATTCTATATTGTTTATGTTTACTTTTCACTTAACTTTTGTACATAGGACATGACTCAATCTTTTTACTCCAAATTTATAAGTACATAGGCAACAGCGGCATGGCATTGGGCCGCGCAACCTCTTGAGCCCACATGGGCTTTAATCCCGTTTAGGCCTTGAACGTGTGGCCCCTTTAGGCCGGAAGACCTCTAGGCCACGTGCCCAATCTGCTCGCATGGGCCATAAGCCACATGGGCTGGAATTGGATGAGTCCTAAAACCGGAGACCCCCCGTACGCGTGCGGTCCAATGCCGCGTGACCCATTTCTGCTTGCAACCTATTCTGGAGGTCCATTGGCTGGTAACCCACTACCTGGAGCCCACCGGATCCATCTGTCCTGTTGGATCCATGACCAGTATCCCTTCTCTCCTTTTTTTGAAGCCTAAGAGCATCTACAACAGCTTAGGTAAAGAGGAATCTTGGCTATTATAGCCACCAAAATGAGAGAATATTACCTGCAGCAGTCTCTCTAAACCCTTAGGTATTCTACCTCCAGCTACAGTACCTAGGTACTTTTACCGTAGAACTGTTCACAAGCCAACCCTTTTTTTATTAGTCTCTCTCTCTCTCTCTCTCTCTCTCTCTCTCTCTCTCCTCTCTCCCTCCCTCCCTCCCTCCCTCCCTCTCTCTCTCTCTCTCTCTCTCTCTCTCTCTCTCTCTCTCTCCACAACAGGAATACCCAAATTACAGTAAGAATCAGAGTCTTCATTTGACTCTGTCCGATTGACGGCGAAGTTGTACAATAAGAACTAGAGTCCTGCCATCAGTAAAAAGGAAAATTTTACTTCCAGATTCTTGTAGCCCGTGATCGGACGATCACCGTGGCGCAAGACCCATCGCAAACGGCAGTCCAGTAGTCGTCAGGCGCTGCCAAAAAATCGCGCCTGTAAATGTGTTAGATCCAATCTCAATCCGGTAAGGCGTCGGAAAAACACCATTGCCGCCATTAAGAGGTGAAATCTGGAAATTTAGTTTTGCTCAAAGAGGCCATCGTTTGGTTTTGTGACACTCATAATGAGAACAACCCATGCAGTGAATGCTTTCACCAAGGGATCATCTCAGAGATTGAACGCCTCTGCTTTTTAGAGGTCCGAGACCATGAGACCTCAAACAGATCAAGCATGAATCCGTGAACAAAATGCTTTAGTCATGCGTGACTCGAGCATAATGCAACAGAGACTAGAAAATTCGGCCTAGACGTGGCCCGATCGTGCACGGCCTATCCCAACCACGTCTTGGATAAGTGGAGACGATAAGAGGATTGATCAAGACTCCCCGAAGAACGGTAACATGACGAAAAGAGATGTCGATTCCTCAAACTGACGATTTGTGCCGCCAGGCCATCCAGTGGGGAAGCCATTTAGAGGCTTGGTCGCGATTCCAGCATAACCGAGGAGGCCATTACTGCACTGCTTTTTTGGAATTACTGCACTGTTCAGCCTTGATTCTTTTCCCATTTACTAATCCTCCATTAATCTCATCCCTAGTCAATTTATCATTGATTTTCGTACCCTAACTTTTTACCTTCTTACAGTTTTTAAAGAAAGAGACGAGAAGTTTACAACATATAGTACTGACCACAGAGATTTTTCTCCAAATTTTCCTCATACTTTCCTTCATAACTATTTTCTCTCACTTTCGACATGTTCCAAACAGGCCATTAATACAACATTTGCTCGCAATTAAGGTTAACAATCTGTTCAAACAACACCCAACTCTCACACAAAATCCACTAATTTAACTAAGACAAAACTAAATTTAGCCAATAAAAGAAGTTAAAATGTTTGAACTGACCTTGCAAAGGATGAGATCGCCATTATCATCGTACTCTTTAGCACCGCCGCCTCTCTTCCTCTTCCCCTGCCCCTCCTCCTCTTCCTCATCCTCCTCCTCCTCATCGTCTCCTTCCGCAGCGTCGTTTTTACCTTCGTCTAACTCCGGTTCCTTTCTCAGCTCGGTGAGGTAAGCCTCGATGACTTTTCTGACGAAATTTTTCCGGTCCGGTGGGGAAACCCGAGCTCCTCGGAGGCCTTTCGGCGGATCTTCTAATCGGTCGTTTCGTGCATGTTGGAGGTTTTGAGGATCTGTAAAACAGTTTCTTCGATTTTCGAAAGGATTTCTGGTTCCATGATTTTGTGAGACAGAAATCTAGGGTGTGCCAAACAGAGACTGGAAGTGCTAATTGGGAAAATTTGTTGATTTCGTTTATGTTTAGCCCGAATGGGTATAGGAAAGATTTGTCACGTGGCAACTTTTAATGGACCGGAGTTTCGGAGCACATATACGCAATGCTCCGAATCATTCTAGCATCACACATTTATATAACGTCTAAACTCGTCTTAGTCATGTTCAGAAATGTGTGGTGCCCTAAGAGGTTGGCCCACCTAACAGTTAGGGACTGAAACTTAAAGTCTCTTTCTTTTTTAATCTCAGTGACTACTTAAAATCACTACTCAAAAAAGTATCAAAGCTAGTTAGCAAAGAAAACCTCAAAAATGGTCTCAGTGCACAAAATTGGTTCCCTAAAATTCAGGTGGTGGCACCAAGACCCTCCACTACCTAAAGTCTTTCTAAATGACTACCTAAATTTGGGAGTGACTTAAAGAGAGAGAAGGATGAGAGAGATAGAGAGAAGGGAAGGGAGGAGGAGAATTTTGTGGGACCACTTAAGACATTTCACCACTTAAATGGGTCCCACTCTAAAAGATAATGAACATTTTTAGGGAGCCCCATTAAAGTGCATTTTTCCTTAGCTAGCTAACTAAGTTCTTAGCACCCAAAATAGGATCCTACATGTGTTTAGGTGTACACTTTAACAAACATTTTTTAGGTAGTGCACTAGAGATGCTCTAAAGTCTCATGTTCGAAAGCTCTCAATTGCTATCACCTCATTTAAAGTCAGTGCGTAATTGAGCTCCCCGCAAGCGGGCGTTAGGATTGGGGCTACCGCAGAAATGATACGTTTACAACAAACGACTCCAAACCGGCTCCAACTTGCTGGCGTGGCAGCAAGTGGGCCCCATTTTTTATGCAGTACGCGAAAATTCAATTGACAATAATACATGGTCCGATCATTCACACATGTGACATTTCTTTATGCAACTTCGTGTCTGAATTTCCGCACCAGGTGGTTTCATGCGTGTACAGCAGGGTGAGTTTCCGAATGGATTTTATCTAGATTTTATCAAAATCTGATAAAATCAAGCCTTGATTTTATCCATTCGTGCAGGGAGTTGATAAAATCTTAGATTTTTTAATGCAAAAATCTAAGATTTTATCATCTCTCCTCACGAATGGATAAAATCAAAGGCTTTATTTTATCAGATTTTGATAAAATCCATTCGAAAACTCACCCTAAAGTCTGTTTTCAGATGGAAAAAAAAAAGAAGTCATTATTTGAGCTTAAACATGCTGATCGAAAATGCTGTATTTGGAACACCTTCAAAATAGTTGGACAGGTGTGCTGTATCTGTGACATATAATCCACATTACAACAAAACAATTCCCAATTGGCAAAAGAGAGAGTGACAAAACTTGCTGCAAAAAAGCTACTTCTTGAATTGCCTTGCTCCTTGATTCTTTTTGCTGCAAATGAGACATGGCATAAAAAGTATACCAGTATAAGTCCGTACTCCCGCATAATGACTCTACAAATGGAACGCGGGGGCTCTGCTGCCTTCATGGATCGACAGCCCCTGCCAACCGCATCTAGAACCGTCCGTCTCAACAATCAATGGTCCGGTTTTAAAGTAAAACTCTTCTAGCATATAATCTTTTCTTCGTTGGAAAATTTTCATTTTGAATTGAATCATTCAAAACACTTTTAGACGGTCCGGATTAGGGTTGACAAGGTTTGCCGACTCATGGGGACAACAGAGCCAAGCTGATAATAGAGGATGCCTACGCTAATACATAAATTTGAAAGCAATCTTGCACCTCTTGCATCCATCATCTACTTCTTTTTAAACAATTCAAAGCACAGGATATGAAGCCTAAGAACAAGAGGAACAATGTTCAACAGAAAATAAGAGTCAGTGGCGGCGGTTTAAGCCCAACAGTTAGCACAAACTGAGACTCTCGAGGGAAACCAAAAACACCAGCTGCTAATTTGATCGTCACAAAATCTGTAGTGAGATTGTTTCATAGCCAAAAGAATTTGACAACTGTTGTCAGTATGATACAAGGCATGAACTGTTTAAGTTTCATAGATAAGGTTTTCCCTATGCGCGACGCCTTTGGAACTTCAAATGATCTTGTCTGTTCCATCATTAAAAAGGTCGGGCAAATATTTTCGGCCAGATCAAATCTTAAACAGCTCTTTCCTTAATTTGAGGAGATTTGAAAACAGAAGTGGAATGACATTATAGCTCTACCTTGATTTAGCTTCAATGTTAGTCCCCAGAGAAACTGCTTTCCCCCCACTTCCGGAGACAACCTCATCCATGCTTTGCCCACGTCTTCGATACCTGCCACCGGATGCTACAAATCCAGGACAAGGCCTGAAGGCTTTTATCGGCCACCAACCAAATCCTGGGACTGTTGCAATCCCGCCTTGAATTCTTCCCTCCCCATTACATCCATTTTCCAGTTCTTCTCTCCCACATGCCTCACAACCCCTGTACACACACTTCATTAACATCTCTCAAAATTGAGCATTCTACTCGACCAGATCATTAAACCGTAGAACAAGATGATTGAAAAAACAAATCCAATTATCCAGAATGAACAATGCTTCGCGTTCCCACCTCTGTCGGATGATACACCAAGTTTTGCTTTTCTACATTACAGAGCTATTACAGTTAAGTTAAATCTACAAACTAATTTTGGTAGTTTGGTTGGATGATATTCAACTCATTCATAAAACAAGCGCATTAATACTCCCTCCTTCTCAAATTATTGGTCCTGTGCGGATTTCAATGTAATTTTTAGATTATACTGCCTCCGTCGCATAACTCTAGTCCTTCTATGAAATTCCAACTTTTTAGGCAGTTATATCTTTAATCCACTTTAAATCAAATTAAAAGGTACTTATTACCAAACTTGTACCTCATATCACATCCTTTCAAAGTGCTCATACCCACCTATGAAGGATATATTTGGAAAATTGCAGGAATAATACAATTGGACGCTAAATTTTGAGTTGAATGGTAAAATTCTGCAATTATGTATGAACAGTGTCTGCCTGTCTGGAGATAAGGTCAAGTGACAATCTAGAGCTGGGATTTTTTCAATCTTGGCCACGTGAATAGAACTTGATTATGGTAGGTAGTTTGAATTGCAAGCAGAAGACGGTAACAATTTACAAGTGCATAAAAGGAGTAGAATTGCGAAATCAGGTGAAGAAAGCGGAGATTACCTGGTAGGAGGAAGTGCGTCGGGATCGAGGGGAGCAGTGGATTCTGGTGGAGGAGAAGAGTTCTCTTGTTCTACTATAGCAGGATTTGAAGAAGAAGACGTAGAAGAACAAAGAGAGATGCGTCTGAAGAGTGAAGAAGATTTGGTGGAATAGAGTACTGTTTGGCAGCCATTGCAGCCGTGTTGAGATGGAGGAGTTACTACTACTGAGAGAAAGGAGACGGTGGCTGTTGTCATTCCCCCACCTCTCTCTCTCTCTCTCTCTGCGTATGACTCTGCAAACGGAAGAGATAATTTGCCGATTGGCCAGTGGCCACAAACTTCGGATGAGTCTACTGTCCAGTTTTGATCTCTCCATAATGGTCCAATTTTCGGGCCCAGAAAGTCTAGGGACACATACTCTCAACCACATACTAGCCACACTCACTCATGTGGGGCCTACTTTGATGTCCCACACGAGTGATCGGAGCCGCTCAATTTGTTTAGAATATTTTTTTAAGGGTCCTTGAAAAAAACCAGCTCAATCGGATACCCGTAAGAGCTCGATTGATTCATTAAAGTTTCAATTCCTGAATCGAACGGACCAAAACTTTAACAAACTTATCAAGTCTTTCCCGATATCTGATTGAGCTGGTTTTTTTCAGAAACCCTTGAAAACATATTTTAAACAAATTGAGCGCCTCCGATTATTCGTGTGGGACCTCGAAATAAGTCCCACTTGAGTGAGTGTGGTCGGTATGTGACCGAATGAGTGTGTCTGTAGAAGGACTCTTTGGGGCCGTTGTAGGAACGTCCCGGTCTATTTTTCAAACATTTTAATGCTCTTCACTTTGAATGAAGAAGCAAGGAAACAATGAATTGGCTGTCGAGTTGTGTCCTTTCTAATGAATTCTGGTGCAAATTTCCCGTCCACACCCTAGATTGCAAATTACATTTGTACTTTTGTTATTGCATTGTTGTATTATTTTTCTAATAGAGGCCCGCTAACCCTAAGAGCAACCTTCTCCATTTCCCGATGAGAATTTCACTCTTGAAAAGCAACAGCTCTAATTAGATGTTAGATGTTGTCTCCCTGGACACATTTGGTCCTCCTTTTAAATTGTTAGGGACCCGGGGGCCCTGCTGTGCGGGTGCCGCATGGCACCGTGCCATGCGGTCACCCCGTTCATTGCGAAAATGCACGGCTCGAATTTAATCAAGCAATGGATGGCTTAGATTTGCATTGAGCTCGGATTAAATCCGAGCCGTACATTTTCGCAATGGACGGCTTGGATGGCCGCATGGCACGGTGCCATGCGGCACCTGCACAGCAGGCCCCCCAAATCCAATTGTTAGATGTTGTCTCTTACATACCTAATGACGATTTTACTCTTCCCTTCGTCAATTTTGAAACCACCACCAAACAACGATATTTGGTTGAGTTTTTCAAAGGATTTTTGAGATAAAATCTGGTTTTGTTTGAAAGTGTGATAAAATCACATTATTTTCCCAATTGATAAAATCTAGGTTTGATAAAAGTGATTTTCAAATGAGATTATGAGAAAATCTAATTTTGCTAAAATCAGTTAAGGGTTCTAGATTTTAGCAAAACTAGATTTTATGAGATAAAATCAATTGCAAAACTCAAAAAAACCTACTCAAAAAAATCTAGTGCCACACTTCCCCTCCAAACTCCCTAAACTTAATAAAATCCGGACCTCATTGATCCCGATCGAATTTCGATGATCCGAACCGTCAAATGTGTTTAAAAGGTGTTTTCAAGGGTCTCCGTGAGAAATAATCAAAAAAAATACTGGGAAGGGCTTGATCCGAGCCATTTTTCACAAAACTGTACATATTTTTCATCAAGCCCTTCCCGGTATTTTTTTTATGATTTCTCGCGGATGCCCTAAAAAACACCTTTTAAACACATTGGACGGTTCGGATCATCGAAATTCGATCGGGATCAATGAGGTCAGGATTTTAACAAGTTACGGGAGTTTGGAGGGGAAGTGGACTATATATATATATAGAGAGAGAGAGAGAGAGAGAGAGAGAGAGAGAGAGAGAGAGAGAGGTGTAAATATATTGAAAAGTATAAAATATGCAATGTAGTGTTTTTTTGTTTATTTTTTTTTCTATATTTAATGTAAGCTCAGTAGGTCTACAATAGCAAGATCCTTGACTAAATGCCTACTTTACCTTAACTCATTTCTACTTTTCCCTCTTACAAATTCACGGCTAGCTTTTCTCTTTTTTTTTTAGATGAGCTACTTTGTCCTAACCTATTTTGGATTGTGGGTTATTTCAGTACCATTGGCTTTTTTTTTTTTTTTTTTTTTTTGAGTTTATTAGTTTTATGACAAATTTTTGGTGATTATAAGTTTATCTTGACGAGGAATCGAAATTGGGAATAAGAACTCCATTTGATATAGGTATGGACAAGAACTGGAGAAGTCTTTGAAGGATTTTAATTCAAATTTTGAGTTTGAGTCAATAAAAGAGTAAGAAGTGGAGTTTTTTAAAGCCATTTGACTTAATATTTTTTTTTGTCCTTATTCAAAGAAATTCGCATTTATTAGGTTTTCAATTTTTGTGAATTATTGTTCGTCTAACGAGAGGAATAAGTAATAAGTGATGATCAAACCTTTTCTCGCTTTTTTTGGAATAAAAATAATTCCGTTAAGATTTTTTTTTCTTTATTCAAAAAAATAGTTATGATCATAATTCTTCACTTTCTATATTTCTCTAGTCGAGACAAACTAAATCCCAAAAAAAATGACACCAAACGAAAAACATGTAATTTTTTTGAATGAATAGAAAAAATAATCCAATTGGCTTGCTAAAGCCAAAATATAAGAATGTGTGCTTTTGTGATTGGATTTTGTGATCTTTTTCAAGGTCGATCAATCAGAAGATGCATAGAAGATGAAAAAATGAATAGAGGGGAAAGGATGGAGTCTGAAATGTGAGAAGGGAGTAAGAAAAAAAAAACCCGATAAATCAAGAGGTACAATTGGAGTACCGACCATGTACCAACTGTGGAGATTTTGGATCAATCCCTTATGCACGTTCGATTGAGCTGAGTTTTTCTTTGAGTTCATTGAAAAATCATTCAAAGATGAATGAACGGTTTGGATTATTTGTGTGGGACCCAAAAATAGGTTCCTGTGGTCGATACCCTTCCATAGTTCACCTACCACATCCTCTCAGGAAAGAACGAAATTTAAAGGGCATGGGGCCCACTTATAATTAGCCCATTGGCCGTATTTTAGATTGGGAGAGTTGGTATAAGGTCCACTATAGCAATTTCTTATAGTGTAAGGTCCACCCAAATATTCTCTAAGACATAAGATCCACTAGAATAACAAAAAGACCCGACTACCCCCAATTCAGAGGAAGAGAGCCGGAGTCGTCGGATTCGGTGGCGAGGCGGCGGTCCGGATCGACCCAGAAGATGGCGTAGGGTTTGAGGTCTCTGTGGCGCCAGTTGACGTTCTTCAGATGCTTGGCGGAGACGATCGTAATTTCGAGGTCGAGCGGCTTCGAAGGGGGACGAGGGGTTGACATCGGTGGCATTGGGCGGTGGCGGCTTGACGGAGAGGGAGAGGATCGAATTGGCCCTTGGCCTCTGTGGAAGAAGGAGGATCGAATTGGGACGTGGGGATTGGGAAAGCCTTTTTGAGACTTAGGAGTACCGAGAGAGAGAGAGAGAGAGAGAGAGAGAGAGAGAGAGGTACCTGAATCGTTCTAATCTGATGGCCGAACTTCACCAGAAAAAATGGTGTTTCTAGACCAAGAAAGGTAGAGAGAGAGGGTAACACATTTTGAGTAGAAGAAGAACAGCACCCCTGCCTCTTTTCTGAGTTAAAGGGGGACCCACTTCAAAATTTCAACCACGGTAAAATCTACAATTTTCAAGTGCACTTTGACAGCTAGTGTATCCTTTTACATCTACAATTTGACTGACGTGTAGAAAATCTGATACTCTCTTTACTTCCTAATTGAAGTAAAAAGCAAATTACTTAGTTTGATTTATATATAATACTTGTATTTTGCTAATTGAAGGAATTTTGTTAAGGGGGTTATATTATTTTATAATGATTTTTTATGATCAATGAAATTATATGAGGATTTTTTTTGATATATATATATAAATACACACATATATACAGGTAATGCCGCTAAATCCGAAACGGTACCGGTACTGGTCCGGTACCGGTACCGTATCGTACCAGTAAGAAAACCGGTACCCTGTCCGGTACGAGATTCAGAACCTTGACTACAGTAGATTAGCCTTTTTGAAATGTTGTTATCTTAAATAGAGTCCAGATAATCACATCTTATGAGTTTAGATAACCACCTCTTTTGAGTCCAGATAACCACATCTATTTTGAAAAAGTGGTTTTTTTGTTTTATTCAATTTTCAGTAAAATTTTTAGTAAAATTTTATGTTAAAAGCAGAGGGTTTGTGCTGCTACCTTGTAATGCTTGGGTGGTTGATGACTTGATCCCAAGTAAGTTTTTTAAACAAAAATATGCCCAGATAACCACATCTTATGAGTATAGATAACCATCGCTTGCGAATCAAGATAACCACATCTTGTGTGTCAAGATAACCACATCTTGTGTGTCCAGATAACACATCTTGCGATTCCAGATATGGTTATCTGCGCCGGCAACTTTTCCGGCGAAGTCCAATTTGCCGGTGACTTTTCCGGCGCCAACGAAATTTTCCGGTGAACTTTTCCGGCGAAGTCCAATTTCCCTGCGACTTTTCCGGCAGACTTTCCGTTGCTGGCGACTTTTCCGGCAAAGGTATATTATGTATTAAATTTAATGTAAGGGTACATTTGTCTAGTAAAAAAATAGAATGGACCTAAGAGAATAAAAAAAAGTGGTTTGGTGGATTAGAGATGTTATGAAAACATTAGGTGGACTAGAGAGGTGTTATAAAAAGCTATAATGGACCCTATAACAATTCTTTATACAATAGTGTTTAGTTCCTGCAACTATTAATGTCGAATCAAATTAAATTTTTTGTGGGGAAGACGTTCCTGGGGCATCTACGCGATGAGTGATTATGAACAACGGATCAAACTTAGTGTGACCCAAGACACATTTAGTGTGACACCCACACCACTCTGGATGAAAAATTATTCCTATCCCACATCATCACACAGTTAGTGTGACCCAAGACAAGTATAGATCCCACACAAAATTTGTAGTGGAAAAAAGCTTTGTGGCAGATCGCACGACACACGGAATAACCTCTCATTGTGGACAAATCAAAACTACACAGGCGCCCCTAAGATTTTCACTGTATATATTATGTCCCCATGAAATCTCACCGTGTAAATTTTTTTTGAATTATCATTCCTATAGGCAAAAAAAATCTAAATAGTACGTAAAACAACTGCGATTAAAAAAACAAAACTCAAGTAAAGATGTAGAAGATGGTGGATTGGAGATTAGAATATTTAATTTGGAATATCGTTGTCCTTAATGACGAGAGTCGAAAGATATTTTTTGAGACTGAATACAAACTCATAAAATCATCACTCAATAATTTGCATAATGACGTAGATGTAGTAGTTTATTTGATACATCTTCATTATTACGTAACTATTTGGATAGAATTTCCTTAAAGAAAGATAATCTATTTAAATTCCTGTTCAGAATGTGTTGCGTTGGCAATCCCTAGTAATAATAAAATAAATTCTTGGAAAGACAAGAATGCGGAGTGGCACCATGATCTTGGTGCCATCTGTTGCAATCATAGTACTCTTTGCGTTTCTCCCTTCAGACAAGAGATTCATACTGTTATGGATCTCTTCAACCTTGGAAAGCCTCTGGCCCCAATGGCTTACACCCTGGGTTCTTTTCAGAATTAATTGTTAGGACTTGGTAGGGGACTCTGTGGTTAGTTGCAATCTTTTTTTGAGTCAGGTATAGTTCCTCAAGATTTGAATAAGACATATTTGTGTCCTATTCCAAAAGCAATCCATTTCAAAACGGTTAACCAACTCCGGCCTATTAGTTTGTGCAACACCGTGCTCAAATCAAAATCATTACCAAAACTTTGGTCCATCGTCTTAGGCCCTTACTTGATGAACTCAGTTGTGAATTTGTCCTTTGACGCCGTGGCACAGACAATGTGAAGAGGTCGTCCACCACTTTAAGTTAGGAAAGGGTAAGTCTGGTAGGATGTTGATTAAATTGGTCCTTGAGAAAGCTTACGATAGGGTTGAATGGGGATTCGTTCCGAAGGTCGTCCACTAGTTTCAATTCCCACACAAATGGATAGATCTGGTTATGTCTTGTATCACTAGCACTTCCATGTCTATTCTTGTGAATGGTTACCCTAGGGTGGAGTTCTTATACCCTCTTGAGGTATCCGGCAAGGAGATCCTTGTCTCCTAGCTTACATCTTTATTTTGTGTCTTTATTTTGTGTCTTAATTGGTACATGTGTTCCTTCGGGGACATCCGATAAGATTGAGTACTTGTTGAAAGAAATTGATAATACCTGTGAGCACAACGGGAACTTGAAATCGTACCTTCATCCATATATGTTCAAGTGATAGGACAAACCAAAGAGATCTTCTAACCTAAGACCCGCGTAATGAACCATGTTGATGGAAACACAGGCTTGTTCTTATTCGGGTTAGGTCAGGGACCCTCTAGGTGCGAAATCAGGTGAAGAAAGCGGAAGATTACCTGGTAGGAGGAAGCGCGTCAGGATCGAGGGGAAAGGTGGATTCTGGTGGAGAAGAAGAGCTCTCTTGTTCTACTATAGCAGGATTTGAAGAAGAAGACGTAGAAGAACAAAGAGAGATGCGTCTGAAGAGTGAAGAAGATTTGGTGGAAGAGAGTACTGTTTGGCAGCCATTGCAGCCGCGTTGAGATGGAGTAGTTAATTACTCTACTGAGAGAAAGGAGATGGTGGTTGTAGTCATCCCCTCACCTCTCTCTCTCTCTCTCTCTCTCTCTCTCTCTCTCTCTCTGCGTATGGCTGTGCATACGGAAGAGATAATTGCCAATTGGCCAGTGGCCACAAACTCTCCATTATCGTCCAATTTGGGCCGTAGTAGGAACATCCCGGTCTAATATGGTGATTTGAACCACTTATCTTGTAGCTTCTGCCAAATATATATTTTCACGTAAAAAACATATTGTTCGAACATTTTAATGCTCTTGACTTTGAATTATGGAAGCAAGATAATGAGTACATTTTCCGAAAAAAATTTGCCGGTATTAATAAGACCGCCGATAATAGTATGGAACTTTTAGCGGCATTAATTAAACCGCCGATAATAGTGATTTTTATTCCCGACGGCCGTGTAGAACATGTTTTATGAAAAACTACTTGGATCAAGTCATTCCCGGTCATTACCCTTAACAACATATTTTAAATACATTGAATGGTTTGGATCATCAAAAATTAATCGGGAAAAGGTAGGGTCATACCGTAGGAAAGTAAGGGAACCCTTACTGGAACTGGACTTGGTAGGAACCCAACTGTGTGTGTGTGTGGTCTTGTTCTGGTGAGGGATCCCTCATTTTGTTAAAATACGGACTTACCATTTCCCGATCGAATTTTGATTATCCAAACCATTAAATGTGTTTAAAACATGTTTTTAAGGGTCTACCCGAGGAATCACCGAAAAATTTGACCGGAAAGTGCTTGATCCAATCAGTTTTCGATAAAATTGTATATATATAAAGTTTTATACACATTGAACGGTTCAGATCATCAAAATTCGATCTGGAATTAGTAGGCCCGCATATTAACAAAATGAGGGATCCCTCATTAAAACATTGGTGTATTTACACACACAGAATCCCTCATTAGAACATCATTGTGTAATACACACACACACACAGATCAACAACCCCCTTTCTCAAAAATAGCCTCTTTCGGCGACTTGGGTTTCATAATCTGTGGGCCCATTGACCGATTTTGCTTGGATGTGATGATTGTACTTCCCCATGGGTTTTGCAACAACTACCACATCTTCATCGCCAACACCTTATTTTATGTATCCAACTGTTCGATGAAATGCCCCAGTGAAACTTTTTTTGGGCTTTCGTTGAAAGCTATATACATGATAAGTCCCCAATATTGTAAATATCCGGGGCTTATCTAACTCATTTTGCTCACTCACACACGCGATTTCGCGCCTTATATGTTTGATATGCGCGTAGTGTTGTTTTTGTTAAGTTACAGGTTGAACATGCGAAATAAGCGCATTTGGAGCGCATTGAGAACCGTGCCAAGAAACGATGATTTGGCTAAGGCCCGGTGTGGACGGTCGATTCCACCGGTGGTTTTGGAAAAACTTGTTTGTTTGAAAAAGGGGGTCGCCACCAGGGTTTTTGGAAAATGGTTTAGGACCCGAGAAACCAATTCGAAAATGGTTTGAAAAATAGTTTGAAAACAATTTCGAAACCAGAGATTCGTTTTGGATTCGGGAGCCAGGTTACGAACGGGGAAGGGTTTTAATGCACCCCGCTCGCCCGATTAAAAATTTGTCTTTACTAAATATTTGTGGGATTTTTAGAAAATACTTTAATGCTGAGCTTTAACAGATAAACAATTAATCATGCAAAGCAGAAGAAAAACAGTAAATAACAAACAATCATGATAATAAACACCACAGCAAGGAATTAAAACAGAAAATCAAAGTTCTAAACTGTTTTAAAATTTCAGATTTGAAAAAGAGTGCTGTGCGGCACACAAAATGTACCGTGCGGTACAGAAAGTGTGTCATGCGGCACTGTTCATCATTCCAACGGTCAAATTTTCAAAAGAGTGTCGTACAGCACTCCAAGTGTACCGTGTGGTACATGAGGAAATCTTTAACTATGTTTTCAGACTGTATTTTTCTTGAAAACGAAACATTCAAGGAAACTTGTGGGTGATTTTTTTTGCAAAACAATAAGTTCAATAGTCACTAATCAAATAGTTAACAATGTCCGATCAACATGAATTTTTACATGGAATGCGTACCCGACGAAATAAACAAAATGAACGATTTGGATCAAACAATGGGACTCGAGGTGGACTCCAAATGGACCGCACAGTACACGTACTATGCACTAGGTGCACAACACATACTTTGAACCCGTTACATTGAGTGATTCATGAACCTTCTAATCTACGTTGTCATGTTTTTATTTGCCGTGATTGGTGAGGCTGTCTATTTTGACCTAATAAACCACTACTTTTTTTTTCCCCTCTAACATTTTCATGGTAATAATTTGCTCTCTCTTTTTTCCTTGTATCTGGAAAAAATACACACTTCTTCTTGTTTTTTTTTTTTTTTTGTAAAGCATAGCATTAGCATGGACATTCATCTTCTACCAATAAAAGAAATGCACTAGGGCAAGAGCCATGTCCTATTCATATACTATTATAAACCCAGAACCAGAATTTAGTACAAACCATAAGTCATTACATAAGCCATAATCCTAATTAATTACAAAAGCCATAACCAATTTACAAAAGTGGGTGTATCCCATTGGCATCATGTACCCTACACGTTTAGGAAAAAAAAAGAGTACAAAATTACCAAAAATTAAAGACTAGGATCAAAGTTGTAAATCTACAAAGAAAAGAAACAAACCCAGATGACAAAGGTCACTTTTCAATAAAACCGAGGCCTTAAACACACGGAAAAAAAAAAAAAACGAAATTCATATACTGTATATTGGTTTAGACTATCATCACTTGTTAATTAGGAAAATCATAAAAGGAAACCCATTCATGGAGTTAATTCACACCGCATACTAGCAAATTGCTCATCTTCTCCTTTTCATCGATTTTCAGAAAAATGTCGAAAACCCAATCATTCAGATTTCAAGAACCGTAACCCAGAAATTAGGAAACCCATAAATTAAGAGAAAAAAAAAAAGAGTAACCCACTATTAGGAACAACCGTTTAGAGACAAAAAAAATTAGGAAACCCACTATTATTTTAGAGATAAACGGTCCTTAACCCACTATTATTTCTCCAAGTTCATTAAAAAAAAAATGAAAATACC
The DNA here is from genome assembly GCA_016920895.1 of Vaccinium myrtillus. Classification (NCBI taxonomy): domain Eukaryota; kingdom Viridiplantae; phylum Streptophyta; class Magnoliopsida; order Ericales; family Ericaceae; genus Vaccinium; species Vaccinium myrtillus. The sequence goes on from JADGMU010000831.1 coordinate 92,956, forward strand.
GTACTATTTTGAAAACCCCCAATTTTTTTTCAACTAACCCTAATCAAAATCCTATATATAAAACCCAGTTCTTGATCAAAATAGCAAATCATTGTAAAACGATGACACAGACACGAATATGAGAGGAAGGAAACATATCTGAGGATGCATGTCTCGATCTTTCATTTCAGATTTCCAGACTATCAAAACACTTCGATCTACATCTCGATCGTGCTGAACAAGATGAACACGATGGTTTTAATGAGAGTTCACCGATCTGTTGTTGATTTATCTGTCGATTTCCGTAATTTTGCGTGCGTTTTCTTTCATCTTCTTCTTCTTCTTCTTCTTCTTCTTCTTCTTCTCTCTCTCTCTCTCTCTCTCTCTCTCTCTCTCTCTCTCTCTCTCTCTCTCTCTCTCTCTCTCTCTCTCTCTCTCTCTACGTAGAAGTGTGTTTGGGTGTTGAACTGATCGACTGAGATGGAGAAGGCCAAGTGTTAGCCTTTATATATCTAGGGGTAGCAAAGTCATTTCATCATCAAACTTAACGCCGTTAGCTGCAAATTGACGGGAGGGGGGAATCTGACATTTACTTTCAAAAGTAGGGGAGGGCAGTGGAATTTCAGAAACCATAAGGGAGGTCCCTGTAATTGTCAGAAACGTCAGGGGAGGTAAGTGAAATTTACCCTTTTATTATATACTTTTTGACTTATTAGTTTTCCGTTTGATTTTAGTAATTGAGTTACTAAAATCATAAAATCAACCATGACTTTAGCAAATGAGTTCAGTTGCTAAAATCATGGGTACTCCTCGTGTACTTTAATTCGGTATGAAAAAAATTGAAAAAAATAAACGGAACCACTTAATTTTGTGATTTGAAATACCCATGATTTTAGTAACTGAACTCATTTGCTAAAATCATGGTTGATTTTAGCAACTCAAACGGAAACCTTACACTTAGCCTTTTTGGATGATTTGACATCTTTTTGTCTTTTGAGTCTTTGGGAGACCTGAACCCGATCAACAGACCTGAACCTAGAGGTGTCAAACATGCACGCCATGCCGTGTCGTGCCGCTTTTCTTCCGTGCCAACCGTGCCCGTGCCGTGCCCTGTTTACTTAATCGTGTCATGTCGTGCCGTGCTTAATCGTGTCGTGCCCATTTTTAGTCGTGCTGTGCCGTGCCATTTTTCTTCATTCGTGTCGTGTTGTGCCGTGCCGTTTTGTAACCGTGTCATGCCGTGCCGGCCCATTTACTTAATCGTGTCGTGTTGTGCTGGCCCGCTTACTTAATCGTGTTGTGTAGTGTCGTGCCGACCCGCTTAGTCGTTTGACTCGTGTCGTGCCCATTTACTTAATCGTGTCGTGCCGTGCCGTGCCGTTTTTTAATTGTGTCGTGTCATGCCGACCCACTTACTTAATCGTGTCGTGTCGTGTCAGTCCGCTTAATCGTTTGACTCGTGTTGTGCCGTGCCATTTTTTAATCGTGTACGGCCGTTCACTTAATCGTGTTGTGCTTGCAACTATAAATATCATCTTACTACAACGACGATATTGGCTAGAGGAAACCATTTTGAGAAAAACTCTAAGTGAGTTGTCCAAACTTAAGAGTGCCGTCCTGTATCGTGTTGTGTACCAAGTCTTGTATGAGTGAGAGTTCTCCTTGGAGAATGATAGATTGGGGGTACACCATTGAGAGTTCTCCTTAGTGTACAATTGTTTATAATCAATAAAGTTACATTTACTTGTTGTGTTCAACTCTCATTGCCAACGACTGTCTTCAAGATGTGTTTACAGAGAGAGATTCGGTCTCACAAGGCGTCTGAGAATCATAACCACGAAACCACCTGAACTCTTGTTTAGTTGCTATTGATGAGCTGGCCAAACAGAGAGCTAGTTACCCTTTACTTCTGTAACAAAATTTTACTACCAAATCAAACTTTAATCACCTGCATTAGGAGGCCCAGATACAATAGTTCTAACATGAACTGTAGATAGCTATTAAAATGCGGCGATAATTTGTCCTTCCCCGAGCTTTCTGCCACTAACTTGTCTGCCCACTTCCCATCTGCCAATAATTTGTCCTTCCCGGAGCTTTCTGCGACAAATTTTTCTGTCAATAATTCATCCTTCCCGGTGCTTTCTGCTACAAATTTTGACGTGCCGGATTATTCTGGGAATAATTTTTCCGGCACAGGGTTTCCTGTGAGTAAATTTTTGTGCCCCAAATATCTCGGCGAATAATTTTGCCGGGGGGCAACGCCCTCCACCACCACCCTCTCTCTCTCTCTCTCTCCCTCCTGTTTACCCGCAGTTTGAAAAATGCACCGAAAAAAAATTAAAATTTAGATATAAATTAAATCAGGTGAATTCTGGTGGAGGAGAAGAGTTCTCTTGTTCTACTATAGCAGGATTTGAAGAAGAAGACGTAGAAGAACAAAGAGAGATGCGTCTGAAGAGTGAAGAAGATTTGGTGGAAGAGAGTACTGTTTGGCAGCCATTCCAGCCGCGTTGAGATGGAGTAGTTAATTACTACTTCTGAGAGAAAGGAGATGGTGGTTGTAATCATCCCCCCACCCCTCTTCTCTCTCTCTCTCTCTCTCTCTTCGTATGGTTGTGCAAACGGAAGAGATAACTGCCAATTGGCTAGTGGCCACAAACTTCGGACGAGCGTACAGTCCAGTTTTGATCTCTCTATTATGGTCCAATTTTGTGCCGTTGGAACATCCTGTTGATTTGAACCGTTTATCTTATTACTTTTTTGAGAGAAAAATAAACTAGCATAAATCTACGCTATGTACGGAGACATTAATAAAATGGCATGTTACTCTTTTTTTACTAGCTAAAACGTTGTACTTTTAGCCCCAAAATGTATTGAAATATTAGATCAATGAGATTAAATAAATAAAAAAAAGTATAATAATTTTATTTTCTATCTACTTCTCGTGACTCTAATTTCCCATAGTGATAGATTCTGCTATAAAATCATAATCTAGCGATGAAGTGAGCTATGCACTGGTAAGGGATTTGGGGTTGCCGCTGTGCAGCCCCGTGCACAACAAATGTTGTACACATCCTAGCCATTCGTTACTCGAATAGACGGCCCAAATTTCATCTTGCACGCATGACAATGAATGGTTTAGATGCAAATGTGTCAAGGTGAAATTTGAACCGTCCATCTGAGCAATGGACGGCCCGTATGTGCATAACACCTGCTGTGCACGGGGCTGCACAGCAACAACCCCAAGTCCACTGGTAAGAGCAACAAATGACAATAATTGTATTTAAAATGCACGTCACAATCTTTAACAATTTGCATAGTTATTTTAATAATGGAAAAGACAAACGATATTAGTAATTTGATGAATAGAACCACTTTTTCACATTTGGAGGAAATCTCGACATGAACATGTTGTCAGATATGAATCCCCTTCTTTTTGTCATTTGACTTGGAATAACAATGTGAATTTTATAGGAAAAATGCAGTGTAAGCAAGAAGTTTACTGAATATTGCCTATATTTTTTCTTTTATAAATTCGAATGTGTATCAATTCTATATACCTACGCATGCTTGATTCTATTTTTTTATGTTGTTGATAATACGTACGGAGTATTTATTTTAGCATTATGTTAAAGAATATAGTGCTATATAATCAAAAAAATAATGCATTAAAAGTTTGATGTTTTTACGTCTTTTCTAAGTTATTAATTGCAATATGATGAAAAGTTTACTTTGATTTATGAAAATTTGAGGTGGGTGATGAGAAAATCTAATACCCCTTAGTAGCCACGATTCTGGCCTATTGGAGCATGGATTGAATGAAAAAATTTCGCCAAGATCGAGCGGGGATTTGAAGGAATAAAATATTTGTTAATTTGGAGATTGGAGAAGTGAAATTCGATCCCGAGCATATTTCCACTCCTAGACTCACCTAACAATCTAATTCGGCAGGATACCTCTGTTTTCTCATAAAACGAATCATAAATAAAATTAATTTGCACGATCAGCCTTTATTAATGAAAGACTGCATCATATCCTTATATCTTTAGGGGTATAAACAATACATGCAATTCAACTAATAAAAGAATATTATATAATTTAGATCGTCAACAATAAACGGAAAATGTTTCTCTCTCTTGCCTCACTTTCTAGCTATTAAGTTACATAAAAGTGATGAAACCCTAATACTCTTTCATAGGTAGAGAGAGGACCAATTTCCTAATAGATCATAATATTCACTTTCCATCAAAGTAGGATTAATTCAGGAAATTACTTCCCTTAACCAATAGCATATTATCTTGGGCTTAAAAATATGGAAGATTTTATTAAACCCACAAAATCATATGTGCCATATATAAAAAAAAATGTGGGCCATAACAACCGAATATGAATTTAGTCTTACAGTTTAATTAAATAATAATTCTTTAACAGGAGTTTTAACACTTCTAAATTCCAACGTGGTTTTGGAAAACAAAAAATGATACACAGTAAGTGTCCAGAAATTTTACTCGCAAAATATTCAAAAAATTAGAATGAGTGGCGCAACGGAATTTCAAGTAATTTCTAAATAGAATTTTTGGGCACGTACGTAGCACTACTGGGGGAATTAATCAGTTGTTCTAAGTATTTGTTGTTGATGAACCATCGTGTCGCTAAGTCCATCACATAAATGTGTTTGGTTCAGTAGCGTATTGATTGCCTCTTTGCTCAGTAAGCAATCACATTTCCTCGATTGTCTCGTTACTTAGTAGACAGTCATCTTATCATTGGCCATCTTGTTGCTCAAGGGATAGCCACCGTCAGATTTAGCCTCCCCGTTGCTCAGAGGGTAGCTCTATTTAATCATGTCACGGTATGAGTTGTTTTAGCCACCAAGCTGGTGCATTCAATCATATCAAGTTGTTAGTTGTCTTAATCACACAGTTAGTGCTTTTAATCAGTTGTTTTAAGTATTTGTTGTTGATGAACCATCGTGTCGCTAAGTCCATCACATAAATGTGTTTGGTTCAGTAGCGTATTGATTGCCTCTTTGCTCAGTAAGCAATCACATTTCCTCGATTGTCTCGTTGCTCAGTAGACAATTATCTTGTCATTGGCCATCTTGTTGCTCAAGGGATAGCCACCGTCAGATTTAGCCTCCCCGTTGCTCAGAGGGTAGCTCTATTTAATCATGTCACGGTATGAGTTGTTTTAGCCACCAAGCTGGTGCATTCAATCATTCAAAAGCCGCCTAGCTGGCGCATTCAATCATCCAATCATCATTCAAAAGCCGCCTAGTTGGCGCATCCAATCAATCATCACTCCAATCATTCAATCAATCATTCAAAAGCTGCCTAGCTGGTGCATCCAATCAATCAATCATTCAATCAATCACCCATCAATCATCAATCATTTATTGTGTACATCAATCATGTCAAGTTGTTTGAGTATTTGTTCAACCAGTTAGTGCATTTAATCAGTTGTTCTGAGAATTTGTGGTTGACGAACCGTTGTGCCGCTAAGACCATCACATTTATGTGTTTGGTAGCGTATTGATTGCCTCTTTGCTCAGTAAGCAATCACATTCCCTCGATTGTCACGTTGCTCAGTAGACAATCATCTTATCATTGGCCATCTTGTTTGCTCAAGGGATAGCCACCATCAGATTTAGCCTCCCCGTTGCTCATAGGGTAGTTCCATTTAATCATGTCACGGTATGAGATATCTTAGCCACCTAGCTGGTGCATATGTTTGAATGAGTAGTTGGTTGTATCGAATTGATTCGTTTGTTTGGCGTTTCACGACCCGGGAAGGCTCGTTGATTCACATAATTTCATTTGTTTGCATATGCCCCGAAGAACTACGTCGGTTTGATCCCTGCAATGGGGTACGTAGGCAGCTCGTAGAGCACGACCGATTGATCTTCAAAGTTTTCCTTTGTGGCTTGAGATGTATCGCGGGGAATGAGTCGTGTTGTCTATGTTTTGGACGTCACTCATACCAAATCAATGGCATCAAGTCCCGTCCAAGAGGGGCAACTGTAGACACCCCGATTTTGAACCCGGGATGCGCTCGAGCATTCCCGATGATGAAACGGATCAATCATGACTACCCGAAATTGGTGAAAATGGCTTGAACTTGATTAAAATCAACCAAACACCACCCAAGCAATCAAAACAGCCCAAACCAACCCAAGCATTGTTGAACCAAGTCAAACCATCAATCTGCCACCAAGAACCTTGAGCGCTCAAGCTTGAGGCTTTGAGCGCTCAACTCTGGGAAACACCTTGAGCGCTCAAGCTTACGGCTTTGAGCGCTCAACTCTGATCCAGTCAGGAATCTGCAGAGTATCTCATCATGAGATTTCATGCAGGGAGGAGCGTTTAACCGCCTGTATACGTCTTGTATATGTATAATACCTCCTACATTGCTATAATCTACTCCTAAATCTACCCCTAACCCACTTTCAAATACAAAACCCACTCTCTCTCTCTCTCTCTCTTCTCTTCCCTCCCACTCACTCTATAAAAACCACTCACCACCCCTGGTTTTGGGGTTACCAATTCACACACTCCAGCCTTCTTACCACCTCTCCAATCGTTCACCACTTTCTCACTCTACAAAACCACTCAATCATCATCTAAACCACTTACAAAAACCATCTTTCAAGTTCCAAATTCGATCTTTGATGATCAATCAAGCACATACACTGTCTCACTCACCTAGAATACCAACCAAAACGTCCAAAATCAACCACTACTAAGCCAAGAATCAAGTTCAAGCTATAATCCTTTCCAAAAGGTAGTTAAACATGTGATTTATTCACTGTTTTGATCTCTCTGAGGGAGACCAGTGAGTTCAAGCAAGTCCTTTATACTTGCATTGAACTCACAAAGGTCTAAAAGTTGTTTAAAAACATTTTCAAAATCTGCAGTTTCAGCATGGATTGAGCGCTCAAGCCTCATGCCTTGAGCGCTCAAACCCAGTCCTGGATCAGCCACTGTTTTGCTAATTTTTGCACTCTTCACTGGTTTTGATTATCATTAAATGGTTGAATATGTTCATATCATTCTCAAAACAGTTTATTTCCATCTCTAAAGTGCATACATGAGTGTTAATCTACCATTTCATGATGATTAAAAGTGAAAAGCTTTGTAAATCTTACCTTCAAAGGTCAAACAGTGGCTGATTGATGTTTTAATCACTTTGTTCAATACATTGAGGGTCCTGAGAATCATCAAAAATCTATTTGAAGGTCAAAAATCAAAAAGCCATATGATGGATTGAGCGCTCAAGGTCATTCCTTTGAGCGCTCAAGCTATTCTTGGTTCATTTGCATGTTGATAGTTGTTTCGATGATGGATCATGGTTTAGTTTATTTTTGGGTTGTTGTTCCTGTGCTTATGATCTGAATCCCTCTCTCTCTTCCATTTTAAAGAGTTTCCTTTATTACTTTGTGGTAATTCTACTCTTTTCATCATTCTTTAAGAGATCAAGCCATCTGTTTTCAACTGATTCTCCATGAAAAATGTTTTATTAATGTTTGATCTTGCAAAGAATGAGAAGAGAAGCTGTCAAAAAGGGTCAAACTCACAGAAGTCAGAAACTGGTTTGAGTGCTCAATCCATGAGCCTTGAGCGCTCAAACTGGTTTGGAAGGTTGAGCGCTCAAGCCATCACCTTTGAGCGCTCAATCCCTATTCTGAGATCCAGATTGTAAGCCAGTTTATTAAGTCTTATGTTTATAATTTCTTGAGTTATTGTACAATTTCTGTTATTTCTTATTTTCTGTAAATATTTGTAGTGATTTCCTTTATTGTTGTCATCATCTTTTCCCATGTAGATCACATGCACAAGCATCCACCGTAGAATCACATTTCTTGTATATATTGTTGTTAAGTGATTCCCATCCCCAATTCCCCATTTTCGTGAATAGAATTGAATTTCTAATATTTTTAAAATCCCACAAAATGTCGAGTAGAGACCGGTTCACGGACTGGGCGAGAGGGGTGCCGTAAAACCCTTCCCCTCTCGTAACCAAACCCCCGAATCCGAGAAATCTTTGGTTCCGCCATGATCAGTGAAATCTTTTTCAAATGGGCAAACGAGTCATATTTTTATCGGTTTCTCGGGTTCGGACCTCAAATCCGGGTGGCGACTCTAACAATCACAATCTTTTCTAACGCGAACCAGAACCGTTTCCGCGGGCCGTCTACAAGCTGACTTTTGTTTCATGAAGTCTACCCAAACGTACCTCGAGTAGTCATCGATGAAGGTCACCATGTAGCGCATGCCACTAATCGATGCTTGCTTTACCCGCCCAAACACATCAAAGTGAACGAGCTCCAAGGGTTCTTTGGCTTTGAACTTTGACTCCACATACGGCAATTGATGTGCCTTGCCATATTGACATCCTGCACAAATCACGTCTTCTCGAACGTCTAGCTGGGGAAGATCCTTGAGCATAGCCTTCTTCATCATTATCTTTAGTTTATGATAACTCACGTGCCCCAAGCGTGCATGCCAGAGATCTGCAGTCTCATTCTTTCTAGTCTTATCTACGTAAGCCGATTCAGCTGACATTACGTAGATTGACTCCAGACGTCGTCCTTCCATGATTGGTGTACCTACTGGCTTAAGGCTTTGGTACACCTTAACATCCTTTGGGCCAAATACCACATAGTTACCCGAGGACGTTAGTTGTGAGACTGACAACAGGTTTTTCTTCATCCCTGGCACATGATAGACATCTTGCAGCTTAACTTCGCTAGGGCTAAACCAAGGATTGATAACGGTCTTACCAATGTGAGTTATCGGCAACTTTGAGTTGTTTACCGTTACCACCACCCGATCTCCTTTGTATGCGGACAGATTAGACAGCTTCTTCTTATCTCCAGTCATGTGATTGGAACACCTTGAATCAACAATCCAATCATCATTGTAGTTGATGGCTCCCCGGTTGGACACTGCAGCAAGGGCCGTTTCACTCTTCTTTGTCACTATCGAAGAAGCGCCTACTTCTTCAGTGACCGTGTTAGATTGCTCTGGAGGTTCATCGAAGTTTATCTCCTCTTCTGAGCAATATCCTTCAGTAGGCCCGGACATCGCAAAGGATGCTTGAAGGTCCCACTATTCTTCACTGTCTTCTTGGTGATTTTTAGAAGTCACCAAGTTCCCTTCTGCTAATTTATTCTTGAACCGGCAATTTTTCTGAAAGTGCCCTTTCTTGCCACAGTTGTAACACCTTATGTCATACCGCCGAGGTCCAGAGAATTGTCCCTCGCTTGTGTTACAATTTGGTTGAACTCCCCCTGTTTGAGGTCTTCCCACACGTTGGGGTTTAGTGCCATCTTCTCTTTTCTTGGACTTTTCATTACTTTGTCCGCCCTTGTCGATAATGTTTGCCCTTCTTGTTGTTGCTGTAGAGTACCTCCTCTTCATTCTTTACTGACACTCCAGCCATCTACTTGCATAAGCTTTCTTGATTGGCCAATAAATTCTCTAACTCTATTAGAGTTGGTTGAGTTGGCCAACCTCGTATTTCCGTGACGTATGCATTATACTCGGGCTTCAACCCATGTATAATTATCCTCCTCATCCTTTCCTCATTAATATTTGCTTTAGGATCAAGGTCCGAAATTTCACGGCACAAGTCTTTTATCCTGGTAAAATACTCACTTATGCTCTTGCCTCCTTGGGTAGTGGACATCAACTCATTTTCCAAGTACTGGAGCCGAGCATCATTTGTTTTTTAGAACAATGATGCAAAGGTGTCCCACGCCATCGTTGGTGTGTCGTCATCCCTAATTCGCCCGAGCAACTCATCTTCAATCGTTGTCTTGAGCACGTACATCGCCTTCCCGGCCTTAATCTTCCATTTTCGGAGTGTTTCAGCTTCCTTGGGTGGTTGGGTACTATCTCCATTAACAACCTCCCACAAGTCCTGCCCTTCAAGGTAGGACTTAATGCGACTCCGCCAACTCTGATAGTTATGGTTGTTCAATCTTGTAATCCCGCTAGTTGTGTTCACAAGATCCGCCATCGTGACTTCGTAGGTCTCTCTCTTCTTTCACCAAGCAAGCCAACAAGCTTCACAGTCTCCAAACCGTGCACGATCACTTAACCAACCGGTCCCGGCCGACTCGGCTCTGATACCAAATTGTAGGGTTTGAACACAACAAACAAAAGTAATTTTATTGATTACAAGCACTTGTACACTTAAGTTGTGTACAACAACACACACTATCACTTACAATGGAAGACTCTCTTGCACACAAGAGGTAGTACACACAATCTAGGAAGACACTTTAACTTTGGACACAAACTCTTTTAGTACTTGGACACCTCACACTTGGACACTCACTCAACTTGGAGTATCTCTCACTTGCTCCTTCCTAGACTCTCTCTTGCATTCACTTGCATTGCCCACAAATGAGGACTTCACCCCTATTTATAGGCACCAATGGATACTTCTAGAAGCACACATCACTCCATGCTTCTAGATGCTTCTAGTAGAGCCCATAAGCTTCCATCATATTCCGGAGCATTCTAGTAGAACCCGGAACCTTCTAGCATGTTCTAGTAAACTCCTCAACATTCCGGAAAGGCCCAGAAGACTAGCATATTCTAGACGATTCCGGAGCATTCCAGAGAAGTCTAGATATTTCCGGAATAGCCCGGAAGTTTCTGGTGACGTCCGGAAGACTCCGAAAAACTCAAGAGAGGTGGTGATGATCTTTCAACATAACCTGCACCAATTTCTCTACTAACCTACACCCCTTCTCTTTATCCCCCAGACCCCACACATGGTCACCACTCTCCTTCATTTTTTAGCTTGACAAGACTACACAATCCAATCTCCCACCCCTGCTGGAAATTTGTAAAGCACTCACTCCCCACACTCTGTTGTTCCATCACCACCCTCCATGGCCATTCATACTCACCTCCACGTCTATCAATTACTCTCCCCTCCCTCCCATGCCTATTTCACTCCTCTCCCCTTTTGTTCTGCAGATTTCGTTCTCCACCTCCACCACAATTCCATAAGGGTGTTTATGTTGGAAAATATGTTTACTTTTTATGATAAAACTGAAAATATGAATACAATAAAATCGGAATGCAAAACTGATAAACCTATATGGGAGAATCAAAATAAATATGCAGCGGAAGAATTACTTACCTTCTGCGACGATGTTTAAGTCTTAGAGAAATCCGGGAACCGAATTGATGTTTTTTTGTTCTTAAACAGCACCAACAATCAACACGAACTCTCACTAATTTATTATGGAGAGCAATGGGGAGGATTTCTAATCTATACTATATAATGTTTTTCAATTGTAACTTGATGGTAATCATAGGCCTTTATATAGATAGATTGGGACCATTTCCCAATGGACACGCCTCTTCATTTCCTTCCATCAAGGAAATGACAAGGCACCCATTCATTAATAGTTACAACCTTATATGTGAATGGTTACCAAACCTATTCGCGAATAGACACCGAACCTATTCATGAATAGTTACAACTATTTAGGCAATTAGTTAATAAATCTAATAGCCATATATTATAATTAGGATTGATGTGGCATGTGAGCCATATAAATAAAAATCTAACAAAACCTGAAAATGAATGAGAATGAAATGGTGATCAAGGCAGATTACATTTACTTTTTGTTTATACGCGCATGTGAATTGAATTTTCAAATCCGTTCTTGCAATCGGCAATTTTGCTATATAGATTGATTCACTAGATTTCTCAGTGCTAGACGGGTAGTTCGTATTGAAGTTGTGAACATATAATCATCACGACAAGCGTATTGAATTACATGCAGTGGCTATTTTTTGTTTTGAAGTGATCTGTGATTGTGACTAATGGCTATGTTCATCTTTTAGTGTTCATCAATAAATGTGTGATCAGCACTCATGGAAATTTCTGTTTGGAAAAACAACAATTTCTAAGTCCAGTAACTTGTTTGTTGATGTGCCTCCATTTTTTTTTATTTTTTTAAGACGGTTTTGTCCGTTAGGGATTTCGAATATTCGTTTTTCCTTGTATGAATGTATAGAAGAAGTTTGCGATTCGCATGTGGCAGCAGACATATGTAAAAGATATGTGGCAACTGATTTGCACATTTTGGTATGTAGAGCATGTCTTTTGAATTGGTATTCAAGGCTTTCAAGGTGGAAAAACCATTTGGCTTTCAGTAGTGGTCTTTTTCCGGTGAACGGAATTGTGCCCGGAAACGTTTAAAATGACGTTGCCAAATACCGCCAGGAAAACCTTGATTTGTTTGTCAGATTGCTTGATGATCTCATTGTTTCTTCTTTCGGCCCGAGTAGGTTCATTCACCTAACATTCGTGATGTATCAATCTGTTAGTGGACAATTATTTTGAAAACAATTGGCGGAGCGATATCATGACCTCCTTTGGGTTTCTTAGTCTTTTAATTGGTGCTGGTTCACTTAATATTTCGTGTCTTTTAAGGAACTTTACATTAGAGATTTTGGGGACTTTTAGCGGTTTGGTGTAAATACTTTGTGCCAAATGATGAATCACGACTTCGTACCCCAAGAATCATTTTTGAATATCTTAGTAATGTAACGGAAAATTGTGGTCCTTGGACCCTCTGATACCATGTATACAGATAAGTTTTATGTATATTCATCTATCTGTCAAGGAGAATTGATGTATATAAGTACAGAGATTGACCAATAAGGAATGGAATGGAAAATCAGATCACTACTTACGTGCCTAAGTATCTGCTATTACATCAACGATTATTACGCGTGATTTGGTCCGACAGAACCAATCAAATGGTTCTAACAGCCTCACCTACGTTAGCCATGAATTTTATGAAGATTTTTTAAACACAAGAGAAAGAGACAGATGGCGAAGTTCATTATGATTACCAGTAAAATATAAACAGAAATAGTCTTTGGTATAAGACATTATTGTGGACCTATAAAAGTTTACTCCATATTTTCATTGCTATATTAGACCAGTTGCTAGTGTTGTGGTGCATAGAAGGGACTATGTCGCATATTGATCTCTGCGGTTTATGATATCGGCATTATGCGACAAGCCCAGGTATAGTTTTTAGAGTGTGTTTTTAATAATTACAATAGACGCCATTGTAGAAAAATACCGGTTTACCCCTCCGACTTGAACATGAGGCTGTCAATTAGAGGGGCACAATTGGAAAAATCAGCCACAAAGTGGCCGTCCCGCTCTAAATTCCCCAAGCCTCTTATTCTCAAGGGTTTATGATATATTCACACTTTTTCATAAATAAAAAAAGAATTCACTAATATTTTATGATGTATTGACAATTTTACGTTCATTGTTCCTTCTTCGAAACACACACATTGTCACATTGAGTTCTAAATTTAGATTTCAGTATTTTTTTTTTATATTTTTAAATATAAATTACTCCCTCCGTTCCAAAATAATAGTCCACTCTGAAAAGTCGTGTCATTTTTTAAACCAAAAAATGAAGTACTTCCGTAAATCATTTTTCAAATTTTTTCACACCGAATTAAAGTACTTGATGAGTGCTCCCTCCGTCCGGATTTGTTGGTCCGTTAATTTTGGGGATTCCAACTTTTTTTCCATTACATTTTGGATTAGTTGGTTTCCTATTTTATCATCAATCCCTCCATTTAATACTCCCTCCATTCCAATTTGATATTCTACTACGAAACTACGTGCAATTTTCAAACTAAAAAATAATGTAGTTGCAAAAATTATTTTTTTATCAATATGGATCTTGTTTGATAGATCTCATTGAGAACTTTAATACGGTGCAAAAAAATTTAAAAATGTAAATGCATTATTTTAAAAAAATAAGTTTTTGTGTTGTTATTTTAAGGTTTAGAAAATGGGCAAAAAAGTAAATTCTTCATACTTTATGCTTTGACTTTTGAAAATGGACAAACATTTTAGGACTTGAAAAAGTATGTTTGTGGACTAACAAATCCGGACAGAGGGAGTACTTTAATTCGGTGCGAAAAAATTCAAAAAAGGGTCTTGCTAATGGTTGCACTATTGCACCCGTTAAAGTTACAAAAAAGTACACTTGTTGGGTCTCACTTGTACTTTAAAGTACACTTTTAAAGTACATTTGTACTTTTAAAATTGTGGTCCTTGGACCCTCTGATACCATGTATACAGCTAAGTTTTATGTATATTCATCTATCTGTCAAGGAGAATTGATGAATATAAGTACAGAGATTGACCAATAAGGAATGGAATGGAAAATCAGATCACTACTTACGTGCCTAAGTATCTGCTATTACATCAACGATTATTACGCGTGATTTGGTCCGACAGAACCAATCAAATGGACCAATCAAATGGTTCTAACAGCCTCACCTACGTTAGCCATGAATTTTATGAAGATTTTTTAAACACAAGAGAAAGAGACAGATGGCGAAGTTCATTATGATTACCAGTAAAATATAAACAGAAATAGTCTTTGGTATAAGACATTATTGTGGACCTATAAAAGTTTACTCCATATTTTCATTGCTATATTAGACCAGTTGCTAGTGTTGTGGTGCATAGAAGGGACTATGTCGCATATTGATGTAGAACAGCTATGACTCACATTAGTAATTTGAATAATGATAGATAGTGTTATGGTGGTGATTATTAATTAGTCACAGCTGAAGTTAAGTACGGATTATTGTGCGCTTAATGGCACCGTATTATAGCACTAATGTAAAATATCATGTGGGGCAAGTGGGAGAATGTTAGAAATCCATTTAAAGTTATGTCTCACATGCTATTAGGTAGGCAAACACCACATGCAATGTTTATTGTGGTGGTTTTGGATTTAACGTCTTCTGATAAATCCAGAACTACTTTGCTCTACTCATTGATGATGGGTAGATGTATTGATAGTATTTGAGGAGGAGGTCCTCTCTCAACCCATTACAGAAAATATCCAGATTTACCCCATCTAAGAAAGACAGTCTGGATTCGTGAGCTTAGAGGGTCAAGGGAGGGAAACCTGTTTCTCCTTAAGAGCTTTTCTCTTAATCACGGTCAGATCTACCACCTAGCTTTTCGGCATGGATGACAGTTGGTTGATCCTAATCATGTAATTATAATTTCCACAGTATGTTTTATGTTTGTGAAAATACATGATGTTCTAGATCCTGTGATTTTTAGTTTACAACACCCACCCCCCATCTATAAATAATCTGGCTCCCATTAACCCCACCTGTCGCTCCCACACCCCACCAATTGCATTTCTTTTTTATTTATTTACTTGGGACAAAATGGGAATTTTACATTATTCAACCTTTAACTTTTACAACAACAACAAAACAAAACAATAACTCGACTGACTCGAAGGCCAACGGGCATAACTTGAATGTGGCGAGGAAGGCCGAGTCAGGTGTGGGCACGTCGTTGATGCCGGGCCGGAAGTTTGATACGTTTCTGTTTTCGCTGTTTAATGAGAATCTGAAACCGGGTGCGATGGATGAGGGGAGTTTCGGGTTGTTCCGGCCAGATTTCTCTGCGCTTTATGATATCGGCATTATGCGACAAGCCCAGGTATAGTTTTTAGAGTGTGTTTTTAATAATTACAATAGACGCCATTGTAGAAAAATACCGGTTTACCCCTCCGACTTGAACATGAGGCTGTCAATTAGAGGGGCACAATTGGAAAAATCAGCCACAAAGTGGCCGTCCCGCTCCAAATTCCCCAAGCCTCTTATTCTCAAGGGTTTATGATATATTCACACTTTTTCATAAATAAAAAAAGAATTCACTAATATTTTATGATGTATTGACAATTTTACGTTCATTGTTCCTTCTTCGAAACACACACATTGTCACATTGAGTTCTAAATTTAGATTTCAGTATTTTTTTTTATATTTTTAAATATAAATTACTCCCTTCGTTCCAAAATAATAGTCCACTATGAAAAATCGTGCCATTTTTCAAACCAAAAAATGAAGTACTTCCGTAAATCATTTTTCAAATTTTTTCGCACCAAATTAAAGTAAGTACGAGTACTTTAATTCGGTGCGGAAAAATTCAAAAAATGATACACGGAAGTACTTAATTTTTTATTTGAAAAATGGCAAGAGAGAGAAAGTGGGGTTCTTATTTAGGAACGGAGGGAGTAATGAATCAGTTAACATAGAGGAAAAAATAACTTTCTAATTTAACAAGTTGAAAACGAAAACTCACAGCATGAGTTTCATGCTTTGGAGGGATGGGGATTTTGCTGTTCACTGTGTCATGCACCCGTTTGGCTGACGATTAAAAATACACTACTCGAATCAAGTCTAATTTTATGTGTGAGTCATTGTTTCATGGCACGGTCCTATGCACGGGTGCAGAGCAGGACCCTTGTCCAGTTTGGAGTGCTTTGGAGGGGGGATGGTTCACGGTCTGTCTGGTGTCGAGTAATGATACAGACACACCATTTCAGCCACACTCTACCACACCCTCATTCGCGTGTGGGTGATCCCCACATGTGGTCCCCACACCCACATGTGAGTGAGGGTGAGGGTGTGTCTGCATCATTTTTGTTTTGTTTGTTCGTTTACCGTATTTTCGAGATTCGTTCCCACTACTTGCTTGACGTGTGGCCTTTGAAACATCCACATCTTTATCGTCACAGCCTTTTCCAAGTTTAGGCCATGTTCCACTAAAAATACTGTTTTTTTTTTTAAACTCAAAAACCATTCTATTCTACTAACAAAAAACTCTTCCAAAAATTGGTTTTGTTTTAACTCTAAAACCACTCTATTTCACTAACAAAAAACTCCAAAAAAAAATCAACTACCCTTTACAATAAACCAAAAAGCAAAAACACTTTAGTAGAACCAGTTGTAGATTAAACTACAACTAAAGGTCTAAAAAAAACACTTTAGTAGAACCAGTTGTAGATTAAACTACAACTAAAGGTCTAAAAAAAACACTTTAGTGGAACATGGCCTTAATTGGCTTTTCCACAAAACAATAAGTCTCTTTTCAAATTTAAAAAGTTTCATTTCTCTTTCCTCTATTACATCTTTCCACAAGGGCTGAGCATGGATCCGCAGAACTCGACGGGCTAATCAATTAGAGTAATCGGGTGAGGGATGGGCATGAGAAGGGTAAGGGGTGGATACCACTACCTCCATCCCCAATCCCTAAACCCATGTCAGTTCCCATCCCCTACCCAATCTCCCATGAAGATTTTTTTTAACCTCCATCCCCGCGCGAATGTGGGAAATGGGATCCCCACAGGGAATCGGGGATCCAAAAGTTCACTTAAACTATTCAAGTGAATACCAAAGAAGTTGTATTGAAATCCAAAGCTTATAACAAAAGTGGTATCCAAAGATAATAAAAACATACCAAGTCACTCAAAAGTGCTACTGATGTTTTTGTTTTTTTTCTTTTTTTGTTTTTGGTTTTGGTTTCTGGGTAGATTAAAATGTCACACAAAAGTGCCATATGAAACAAAAGTAAAGGAGAAAATGAAAATGGATGCAGGGAGGAGAACGGGGAGGGGCAGGAGATCGGGGAGGGGACTGACTATACCATCCCCAACCCAATCCCTGAATTTTTTTATAAAAAAAATTCCTATACCTTACCCGATCGATCCCTGAAAAAAATCCCCAAATCTCCTATCCGTTCAGGGAGGGGACGGATGGATCGGAGAGGGTCGGCCGAGATGGCCATCCCTAAATCGGGGTGGTTCACAGGTCAAAATAAATTTTTTTGTCGCGGTTTATAGCTGTTCACGACTTGTTATCCCTACCATACACGTGTCCCATCCCCTCATTCCTCATCCAATAATCAAACCCTAAGGCCTCGATTGGATGGGGTATTATTTTCAGGGGGATAAGTTTTAGATGGAGGATAAGATAAGAAGATGTATTATTTTTGGAGGGTTGGCCCACATTGATGTGATGTTTATTGAGGGGGATAAAAAAAAGTAGATGGTTTGGATAAGTGATTAAACAGGGGGATAACTTTTGACTTTGTTTGGATGACTTATAAATAAGAGGGGGTGGATAATGGGAAAAGCTGTCAAATGACTCTTTTGCCCTTGTGGTATCCGAAACCAAATTTCGTATTAAATTAAATATATAATTATAAGACTTCTTATATTTATAATTTTCGGACAATTTCAAGTTATTTTAATTGATTTCACTGAAAATATTTAAATTTTATTAAATTTTAATTAAAACATAATTATATATATATATATCACTCTCCTTCCAGTCCGGACGTCCGGAAATTAGAAAATCCGGACCAAACGATCTCTGCCGTTGGATCTAATCCAACGGCTGTGGAGGGAAAGGGCAGTTCGCGGGTCGTACACGGGTAAAAAAGGTACCGGGTCACTCATTACCGGGTCACTATAAAGTCAAACTTATGACCCATTTCCCCTCATTTCGTCGTCCACCACAGAGAGAGGCGATTCGAGAGGCGATTCAAAATTCGATCGAACCCAGACTTCGCGACTCAATCGATCTCCATCCAAATTGAGAGCAACCAGGTATGGAATCTCTCTCTCTCTCTCTCTCTCTCTCTCTCTCTCTCTCTCTCTCTCTCTCTCTCTCTCTCTCTCTCTCTATCGATCGATCCTCTCTCTCTCTCTTTGTTGTCGTTTGTTATCGAAACCCTAGATTTCAAAAAAAACCCTAACTTTTTGATTGTTATTTGTTTCAGGTCGAAGTCGAAGTCGAAGCTCGAACCCAGCGAGTAGATCTCCAGGTCTCTCTCTCTCTCTCTCTCTCTCTCTCTCTCTCTCTCTCTCTCTCTCTCTCTCTCTCTCTCCGTGTGTGTGTGTGTGTTTGTGTGTGTGTGTGGAAGTTAATTTTTCGAAAAAACACTAACTTTTTTATTTCTGACGGCAGAGAGCATTTGGTCCGGATTTTCTAAAAATTTTGAAATTTTTGAAAAACCTAAATTAAATCCCCCTTTCGGTGTTAGTTCCTAGTCTGTGTTCATGTTGTTGGTTTTGGCTGAATTAAATTCTCTTTTTGTAGATTGCAAATACATAGTGTAAATTTTTTTTACTGTAACACCACACTTTTATTTTACTTTATTGTAGTCCTAATATTTAGGGTAGGAATTAGGATGGTTCTGAAATGTTGTTTAAAAAAAATAAGTTCTATATCATGTATACTGTTCCTTTGTATAATGGCTAATTGTACTTTGTATTTATTGACTTATTGACTTATTTTTAAAGTTATTGGCTATATCATGTAGAGAAACAATGGAGTGTCCAGTATATTGGCTAATTGTTCCTTTGTATATTGGCTATATCATGTACACTTTTTACTTTACTGTAGTCTGTGTTCATGTATAATGTTATTTAGTGCATTTATTGACTTATTTTTAATTTAACCTTGTTTTTTCTTTCTAGAATGGAGTGTGCATTAGATGATACAAAAATATGCTCACCGGAACCATGTCAAACAATGTGTCAGTCGTCTGCTAATTCTTCCCAACAACTATACACTCCTCAAGTTAAAAGTGACTTGATACCGAAAATTGGGCAACATTTTCACAATTTAGACGAGGTTCAAACCTTCTACAACAATTATGCTAGAGAATCTGGATTTGGGACGCGAATTAACTCTAGCAAAAAGAGTAGGAATAATGAAATCATTAGGAAGGAGTTTTGTTGTTACAAAGAAGGTGTGAGAAAAGCTAAGGCAAACAATTCTGAACCTAGTACACGGAGACGGGGGCTTACTAGAGAGGGTTGTGGTGCAAAGCTAACCGTTGTGAAAGACAAGGATGGTCCGGGGTTTGTTGTCTCCATATTTTTCGAGGGTCATAACCACCCTCTTACAACGCCAAAGAGGGTGCATTTGTTGCATTCTCACCGGGAAGTGTCCAAAGCCAAAAAGGCTTTAACACAACAATTATCCGCTGCAAATGTGCCAACATGCCAACAAATGGGTATTTTAGCGGTCCAATCCGGGGGTCTTGAAAATGTTGGATGTTCACAACAGGACCTTTATAACGCTGAAAGGGATAGGAGGAAAGCGTTATTGGGACAAGACGCCAACATGTTGTTAGAGTATTTTAAGGTGGAACAAAAAAAGAATCCGGGTTTTACATATGCCATTAAGGATGATGATGAGGGACATTTGCTGCACTGTTTTTGGGCTGATGCCACCTGTAGAAAGTCATACCAGTATTTCGGGGACGTGGTGGTGTTTGATACCACTTACAAGACAAACCGATATGAAATGATGTTTGCACCTTTGTTAGGGGTAAATCACCACGGGCAGACAACTCTTTTCGGGTGTGCCTTTTTGCATGATGAGCTCACTACTTCTTTTGAGTGGCTTTTCCGGCAATGGTTGAAAGCAATGCCAGCAGGCCCCCCCCAAATGATCATTACCGATCAAGATCCTGCGATGACAAAGGCAATTGCTTCTACTCTTCCAAACACTCATCATAGGTATTGCCTATGGCACATTGTGAACAAATTTTCTGAAAAAATAGGTGCAATAAGTTATAAAGAACATTATGATGAGTTCAAAAGTTGCATATGGAAATCCGAGACCCCACAAGAGTTTGACGAAAGATGGATAGAAGTAGTGGAGAAAGCTAAATTGACTTCCAATGAATGGTTAAATGGCATGTACAATATTCGGGATAGATGGGTTCCGGCTTACATGAACCATATGTTTTCCGCCCACATGACTAGCAGCCAAAGGGCAGAAATTTCCCATGCTTTCTTCAAGAGGTATCTATCTCCTCATAATTCATTGTGGGATTTTATCACGCGGTTTGAGAGGGCACTCGCAACCATACGTCATAACGAATTGGATTTGGATCACAAGGATATCAATGAGAAGCCAATCTTGAAAACCATGTGGGGCATGGAGGAGACAATGAGTCAAATTTATACACGTACAATGTTTTACAAGTTTCAAGATGAACTCTTTCAACTCGGGGCATATGAGGTAACTTTAACACTTGAGGATGAACATCAAAGCTTGTACAATGTTAAGAGGGATGTAGAGAATGCTCCAAAGGGTCGCGCGGTGTCGGTAGACAAGTCGTCACACGATGTTACTTGCAGTTGTAAGATGTTTCAAACTGACGGGATTCCGTGTCGGCACATATTGGCGTACTTCAATTTCGTTCATATTAGGAAACTACCTAATACTTACATATTAAGGAGGTGGACGAAATCTGCAAAAGCTGGTAGAGTTAGACACGAATTTGGTGGGGGGAGTAAGGAAATATGTGACACTTCTGTGTTAATGAGGCGAGGTAAGCTTTTCCTTCGTTCTTCGAATGTAATTGATGAAGCCGTATTAACTGAAGAGGGAACGGAAATTTACAATGAAGCGTTGGACTTTGCTGAAAAGAAGCTCGGAGCCCTAAAGATAAGTAGGGGGGAAGAAGGCGAACAGAGTGTTATTGAAGTGGTTGCTCCTCTTGAAAGCGAGGAAAAGAGTTTGAAAGAACCAAATGTTGCTAGGACAAAGGGTAGTGGTAAAAGAATAAAGGGAGGAAAAGAGAAGAGTGCCAACAAAAAGAAGAGGCGTTGTAATGGTTGCGGGGAAGTAGGAGCTTTGCATGACAAAAGAAATTGTCCCAAACTTCAATCCATGTAAGTGTACGCATGTAAATATATGCATTTATAATTTTGTGTTTTTTGTTAAAATGTTAATTTTACTAATTTTTTGTGATTTACCGTAGGTCTTCGCAAAGTGTTAGGTTAAATGATGAGGACGAGGACGAAGACGAGGAAGATGAAAGCATGGACTACGATGATGATTGTGAGTTTGCATTACCACTGTTAGTAATATGTTTCTGTTAGTTCATTAGCACTGATGGTTTCTGTTAGTTCATTACCACTGTGTTCTTGCTCACTGTATTTGCTCACTGGATTATGAAGCATGTTGTCTTCTTGCTTACTGAATTTGCTCACTGGATTATGAGGCATGTTCTTGCTCACTGGATTGTTTGTGTGAATGCAGAAGTTGGATTTCCTTGGTCACTGGAATTCCTTGCTCACTGGACCTGCGATTGGCTGCGCTATTCATTGCACTGGAAATCCTTGCTCTGGAATTCAAATAAAGATTTTAGTTCACTAGATTTTATGTTGTTTATGTTTTTGTTCTCTCAATTGGAATTGCTGGAAATGCATGGTGGATTTTCATGATTGATCACTGTGCTACTGCTGTTGCTCAGAGTATTCTGGACTGCCATGTTATCTGGGCAGAGCTGAAAGTATGATAATGTTGCTCGCAGTTGTTGAGGTTCATTTATTGTGTTACATGTAATCTGCCAATTATGGGCAGTAATGTTATCGAATACCAGTTTGTTATGGGCAGTAATTATGGGCAGTAATGTTCTTCTATAAAGCCCAGGCAGCCACGGGCTTTTTTTTATGTGTGATAGAGTTAGCAAATACCAGTTTGTTTGTTGAGATTACTTGCTGAGCCATTGCTATTGAGCCTTTATTTTGATGCTTCACGTTCTGGACAGACTACGGTTTTCTGGGAATGTCCAAAAACAGACGGAATGCTGCCCAAATTTCCTCAGATCAGAAATAAATCCCAGAATCTCAGAGTAGAACTTTCCTTCCCATCTTGTAAATGATGGAGCATAAAATTGGCTTCATTCCAATACAACTAAAAGCAAGATGTTCAGCAACAACAGGTTTTCGGCAAAGCATGGTTAACCCTTTGGAAACTATTTGAGCCAAGCCCAGTAACAGGTAACAAACCAATGTGAGCCAAGCCCAGTAACACAAATTAATTCACTCTCTAAGGCAACAGGCTAGTGCGATGCAAAAAATAAAACCACTTAGTTAAAAGTCTAATGCATGATCACTGAATGAAAATCGCCTCACGGTTTACACCTTGTACTCAAAGCATTCCATTCGGGGCCCAATGAAATCATTTCAGCAAACCAAACACTAGCTGAATAACACACAAGTATCTAGTATCATGATCACCCATTTGCACAATCAAGACATAAACCCATTTGCATCAAGTACCACCTAATTTAATTCCAGTTCAACAAAATACTAGCTGAATAATTCATGGGAGGTAATTGCCATGAAGTACAGTTACCGTCTTCCTTGTTAACCACAACATCAAACATGCACATACAAGAAAAAAACACTTCCATTTGTAGCTGACCACTACTCCTTCTACTGCTACCAACTTCTTCTTCAGCTTCTTGTTCTCTTTCAGTAGTTCTTGCACGCAATTTTCCATTTCTTGACACTTCAAATGCAGAGCACGTTTTTCACTTTCTAAAACTTCAATTTTGTCCTCCTTTTCTTTGTCTTTAACGTCTGGGTCAATCCAATAGAAGTACTCGCAATTTTTTTTCCCTTTCTGTCACAGCATAACAATCAAATTACAAAGCAAATTTTTTTTAACATGGTTTACCATTCATAAATTACATACTCTATTTTTTACCTCATAGTTGCCACAGCCTAAGAATCTCCTTCCTGGATTTTCTTTAGTCTTCGACTTCCTCATGGGGGAGGGCTTCCCACAATGACAAGTCGGGTATTCAATCTGGAAGGTGGAAGAGGCGGAGGAGGACGACGGCATGGCTTCCTACACTCATGCAACCACAATCTGCCATCCAAATCCATGTAAGTTTAGAAAATTGGCCTAACTCTTAATAACATGTTGTAAGAGTTAGTGATTACTTGCTATCCCAAATCCATGTAAGAAATTATGGAAGAAATAACCTTCAAGCAAAATAAATATTACAAAAAAAGTACAACAAAGAACCCTGCTTTCAGTCCCAAAACATACTTCCACAGGCAATGAAAGTTTTTTCCACATATCACAGTTCAAATTACTTTGCATCTATAACAAAGACACAATTAGCTATTGGATGGGGTAAAACCAATAAGGAAACAGACCCCACTAATCATGTCAGGCGTTTCATTTAGCTGTGGATTTGCAGTCTGTTTTTGCTTTAGAAACCTGGTGCATATTATTAGCCAGTAAATATTAAGCTTACTGTTTTCAAAGGAAACCTTGGATAATGAGGCAAAGCCACTAAATATGTCTTTTGTGTTCTTTTGTATAATACAGACCAAATTCATCAACATATGCAAATTTGTATTGTATTATCATTGAATAACTAAAGCACACACATATAACTAAACGCCTCACATGATAATAGTTGAGAGATGTTGAAGCTTACTTATAATTCCAAACTAGCAAACAATGATGATGAATAGGCATTACCAGAAAATGTCATCCAAACAACGCGGCTTTATATGGTAATGCTCTTGGCTTAAAATGGAAAGTTCTCAAACCCAAAGTGCTTCAGTAGTAAGTAAAAACATTTCCTTATGTGATGCAACTACTCAAATGAGAGATCTACAAAAGGTAAAAGACATGCAACATAGAGAATTTACAGATATATATTCCAGAAAAACAGAGAACGATTACTGAATAACCATTTACCAAAAAAATTCGAACTTTTTTGAAAAACTAGGGTTTCATCAATTCAAGATAACCAAAAAAAACAAACAGGGTCAATGTAGGAACTAGGGTTTCAGAAATAAAAAAGTTAGTGTTTTTTCGAAAAATTAACTTCCACACACACACAAACACACACACACACACACACACACACACACACACACACGGAGAGAGAGAGAGAGAGAGAGAGAGAGAGACCTGGAGATCTACTCGCTGGGTTCGAGCTTCGACTTCGACTTCGACCTGAAACAAATAACAATCAAAAAGTTAGGGTTTTTTTCGAAATCTAGGGTTTCGATAACAAACGACAACAAAGAGAGAGAGAGAGAGGATCGATAATAGAGAGAGAGAGAGAGAGAGAGAGAGAGAGATTCCATACCTGGTTGCTCTCAATTTGGATGGAGATCGATTGAGTCGCGAAGTCTGGGTTCGATCGAATTTTGAATCGCCTCTCGAATCGCCTCTCTCTGTGGTGGACGACGAAATGAGGGGAAATGGGTCATAAGTTTGACTTTATAGTGACCCGGTAATGAGTGACCCGGTACCTTTTTTACCCGTGTACGACCCGCGAACTGCCCTTTCCCTCCACAGCCGTTGGATTAGATCCAACAGCCGTTGGATTAGATCCAACGGCAGAGATCGTTTGGTCCGGATTTTCTAATTTCCGGACGTCCGGACTGGAAGGAGAGTGTATATATATATATATATATATATATACATTTGAATGATTGGTTATCATCCAAATTTTAAAAAAATGTGTTTTTTTTTTCTTTTACTTGTTGGCCTATCTAATATTTTTTTCTTTATTACCCCAACACAATGTTTAAAAAATGAACGAATTGTCAAATTTAGCAAGTACCGTACCGGATTTTACGCTATTACCATTATATATATATATATTATAAATCTATTATATGTACAAAAATACACAATTAAATATTTAAAAATCATGTCATGAATATATGTAGCATTTATAGTATTGGGTAAATACACAAAAGTACACAAATTATTTACTAACGTTAATAACAATAGCAAATGAGGTGGGTGAAATGTTACTTGGGTTATCTGTGCAAACTCAACCAATAAAGGGGTCACTTGGGTAATAAAAGCCAAATTTTCGTTACAATCAAGAGAAACCCATTTCAGGTCAAAAAAAGACAAACCCGTTTACTTTCCCTCTCTCTTATTCCCAGGGCTCTCAGAGGAGTGCTATTACTTACTCCTGCATTTCCCACCGTTCGCTGCTCAACTTTCTTCTGTCGTCTCCGCTCAGCTTTTGGTTTTGATGTTGTATGTCGGAACGAAACAACGGTCGCTGGAGCTGAGAAAGACAGGGATTTTTCACACTTTACAGAGAAAACCGACGATGACAGCCTTCGATCTTCTCATTCCTTCGATTTCCATGGTTGCTATTTCTGGTATAGTATGCGATTTCCTAACTCTAAACTTCGAAGTAATCTAGTAATTTTCTTAGACTGTATTTCCAATAAAATAAAAAAACCCAATCTCAATTCAGTGGTGGAATAGGGGGGTAGAGCATCTCCAGCCTTGAACCAAACTCAGAACCAAATTTGAGTAAAAATTTGGGTAAAAGCTTGATTTGGTATGGAGAGCTCCAGTCATACACCCAATTTTTACCCAGATCCAGTTCAATCACCACCGTCACAGCCAATCACCGCCCATCTCTGCTGCCGTCCTTCAATCACCACCGTCACAGCCAATCACCGCCCATCTCTGCTGCCGTCCACCACCGTACCAAGTCGCATCCGTCAACCTCCAAGCACCTCAGGTCCCTCTCTCTCTCCTTCTGCAACTTGGATGAAGAACGAAATCTGGGTTTACGAACCACACCAGACGATTTCACGAACCACACCAGGCGATTTCACGATTTCACGATCTAGGGTTTACGATTTCACAACCCACACCAGACGATTTAAACGACATCTGGGTTTACGATTTCACAACCCACGCCAGACGACCACCAGTACCAGACAACCGCCGATGTTCGTCCAAACTTGGTCCACTTTTTCACAACCCACTCCAGCTGACCACCACCAGAACAGTCGCGCGACCACCAATCGCCACCGGAATAGAGCCGTTGGAAATTTGGGTCTGGCTTTGGTTCTCCCTTGATTTGGGGAGAAAAAAGAGTAAAAGCTTGATTTGGTATGGAAAAGGGTAACCGACTGGAGCAGAAATTTACTCAAATTTAAGGGATTTTACTCAGATTTTGAATCTGAGTTTGATTCTGAGTCAGGACTGGACCTGCTCAAGGGTTGTTTGGGTCAAAATACTCTCCTTTCACACCTGGATAATTTTTGGGGAGGGTGAGAGCAGCCCAAAAATTATCGGGGAGAAGCACCTCGGTGGGGGAATGCATAGAAGGGGTGAAAGATTATTAGGGGAGGAGATTGGAGTTGCCAACAAGGGGATATGCGTAGGGCTCTCCTCTTAAGAGGGGGTGAAAAATTATAAGGGAGATATCTCCCATCCTAACCCCTTTCTCTTCCCACTCCCCAGAGCTCCCCACACCCAAAAAACTAGAAACCCTTTTCTCTGCTTCTCTCTCTCTCTAAGATGAAGATGTAAACCATCTAGCCTCTCTCTATCAGTCTTCCAAACTCCATCTCCATCCCCTCAGAACCGTCTAGTCTCCTGTTCGGAAATCGTGTAAGAAGTTGTTTTTTTTTTATCAACATTCAACACCCGTGTGTTTTAGCAATAATATCGTGTTGTTTTTTTAATTTTTTGATCAACATTCACCATCCATAATCGTGTTGGTTTTTGTGTTTTTGTTGTTATTTTATTTTATTTATTTCAGACATTTCACAATACGATTTGCTTGTTTGTTTTAGCAATAATATTGTCCTTTGTCTCCTTGGTTATCTAAGAAATACTCCTCATCAGTTTAAAATTTAAATAAACAATCTTGCTTTTCTTTTATTTTTGTTGTAGGATCTGTTTTTTTTTTTTTCTTTCTCCATTAGAGGTCCAACCCCCAATGACCCGACCGCCAATCCGAAAATGCACAACTCGGGAGGTTCCTCCAGTTCAATCGGTCGGAATCGGGCCTGAATTTGGCTAACCCGATCATTTCGGGTCGGGTGTCGGGTAGGGGTCGAACCCGGACCGAGCCGTGCTCACCCATTTCCCTCTCCCTCTCAGCGACGGCGAAGAGCAACAGCAAAAAAGTAGTCCGGCGATGTCGACTGTGAATAACGGCGCCAAAAGATCGGTCTTCTTCCTCTTTATTAGTATTTGTTTTCTCTAAAGCACATCAGACCCGATCACCCGACTGATCCGATCCGGCCAAACCGTAGAGGTTGATTGGACAGTTTTACTATGCCTATCTTTCGGAGTCGGGTCAGTGAAGTTCCACCCCGACATGGTCGGGTCGGGCAGCGGGTCGGCACCAGGCCCGACCCGACACGTGGAGTAGCGGCGATGCAGCAGTCTATGGATCCTTTAAACAATGGAGCTACTAGAGGTGTTCCTACCCTGGAACCCTTGACGGTCGGAGAGCAGTCGTCAATGGATGTCATAAACAATGGAATGAATGTCGTTAGCGAAGCACAAACCGACAATTTGCCTGGTCTTGAACCCTTGCAGAATGGAGAAGTGGCGATGCAGCTAGACTCATCTGATCATCAGTCAGTGGATCTTTCAAACAATGGACAGAATGTTGACACTACGGAACCACACATTATTGTGGTTTCTAGTCCAGAAGAAGGCACTAGAAGAACACAAAAAAAGGAACATAAAAAAGCTGGAGTTATTAGAATTGAAGCTTCTTTCGAGGATGTCCTTAAATGTTCGAAAATGAGTTTTAACAATGCTGCAAGGAAACTCAATGGTAAGAGTACACTCTCAAAATTTAAAATCGTGCTTCTTGTCCCAAAATTTAAAATCTTGCTTGATGTCCTGATTGAAATTTTTAACTAGAGAGTCTGTTCATATAGCTATTGTTTGGATTTTTGAAGTAGAGAGCAGAGGGTATTTTGTCTTGTCTGAAATTTCCGTTTTGCAGTTAGCAGATCTAGATTGAAGCGTATCTGTAGGGGTTATGGCATCTATCGCTGGCCACCTTGCAAGATTAACATGGTTCGCAAGATATGTAGGGGGTATGGCATCTATCGCTGGCTACCTTGCAAGATTAACAGGGTTTGTTACTCTCGGCTCTTGCCTGATGAGGATCATGAACAAATCCCAAAGTTGCCTTCTGAGCAAGCCTCAAGTAGTGTTGGAAACATAAAGCCAGTGTTACAAGATGCAAATATGGTGACCATCAAGGCAAAATATGAAACTTATACCTTGAAGTTTAGGCTGCCTTTGTCGTCTAGATTAGAAGATTTGAAGCAAGAAGTGGCTAAGAGGTTGAACTTCGGGGCTCGAACTTACAATATCCAGTATAAAGATGAGGAAGATGAGTTGATTTTAATAGCTTGCGACCAGGATTTGCAAGATTGTATACACTCTCCTAGATCTCTGGACAACTCTACCATTGTGGTACTGCTTGAGCTAGAGCAACCAATTACCAACTTGAATCCTACTGATTAGCATATATCTAAATTGTCAACATCTGATGGTACGGCTATTCTAAAGATCTGCTATTGATGTATTTTTTTTCTTTTGTTTATACGAATAGCAATAAAATGTGATGTGAGGAATTGATGCTCTTTAATTTTTTTTCATCTACTATTCTTACCTCTGCTGTTGTATAATGCCGAGTCTTTACTTGATCATAAATAGATACTCTCTTCGTCCCAAAATAAAAGTACGGTCTGCAGATCGATAAATTAAAAATAATATATATATATATATATTCATGAATTAAAAGAACTCATTGATATCTAATAAATTGCTAAAAAACATTGAAATCTAATAAATTGCTAAAAAACATTGAATTATTCTTGAAAAAAATGCAGTATTGTTGACTTGTCTTTTTGCAAACCAGACTATCATTTTGGGACGAAGGGAGTATCTAGTGTTAGAGCTCACTCGGGGGGGGGACTTAAAAGCTTCCTTTAGTGTTGTTTTGTCTTGAAAGTTGTCTGTGTTCCGTGTACGACCCGGAGGGGAGGAAAAGAAGCTAGCTAGAAGTCGCAAGGAATTAAACCGACTCAAGTTGCAAGGTACCAACTTCTCTACTAACCTACACCCCGTCTCTTTATCCTTCACAACCTGCACATGGTCACCACTCTCCTCCCTTCTTGAGCTTTACAAGACCACACAAATACACAATCCAATCTTCCACCTCTGCTAGAAATTTGCATGGTACTCCCTTCCCACACTTCCCTCTTGTTCCATCACCACTCTCCATGGCCATTCATGCTCCACCTCCATGTGTACCAATTACTCTCCCCTCTCTCCCATGCCTGTTTCGCTCCTCTGAGTCCTCTCTCCTATTGTTCTGCATATTCCGTACTCCGCCTCCACCACAATTTCACAAGGGTGTTTGGTGTTAGGCCCCCACTCATCAGGTGAGTATTTGGGTATGTATGTGGTACGGTCACAATTGATACCAACTCACAATGTCGGGAAAAGAGAATACTGGTATACAACATGTATGAATCAATACTGGCCGTACAAATCTATCATACCAGAAAAGTAACAGCAGAAAATGTGCCGATTAGTTAAGTTTCACAAAGTGCACATCGAAAGTAGCCGATTATGAGAGAAGGAAAGGATGGCGCGAATGCCATGATGGCTTTTGTTAGAACCACGACACTATTTGTTTACTGACTCTTATACCCTCTTAGTCCAAGCCAAACAATTCAACAAAGTGCTCCTCCCTCTCTTTAAATCGTTTATGGCACAGAACAGGGCTACTTTTTCCTCTCAAGTCTCAACCTCCCTGTTCCCTTGGCTTCACCAATCATGTAGAGGAGGTAGAATGTAGTTTTTTTTCCCTCTTTTCCTCCCACATTTAATTCAAAAGTTGGAATTAGGGAAATTGGGTGATGGTACTGAGGTCATCATCGGCGAAAGGTGCCATTCATCAACATACTGAACTTGTGCAGGAAGAACAGGTTGGGCCAGTATCGTATGAGGGTCGCAAAAGCATATTCAATTCGGTAACCTTTGATTTGCCAATACTTGATTGTTCTCCTCCATGGACGATCCTTCTAAGTATAGAACTAAAATGCAGATTTGAAATGTGAGACTAAAGGTAAAGCGAAGCAACGGAGTGAGGAGGGATGACAGTGAAGTGGATATGTAGGTGGGTTTGTACTTTGTAGTGAATAGCGATGGCATTAACACCACTAGGGATGGCAATGGGGCGGGGCGGGGCGGGTTTTTGTCATACCCGACCCCGACCCGAAAATTATTACCCCAACCCGACCCCGACCCGACCCCGACCGGGTATTTTTTGGGTACCCCCGTTCCCGCCCCGATCGGGGAACGGGTTTACCCGCCCCGCCCCGCTTCGTAAGAAATTTTAAAAATTTGTTAATCTAAAAGCAAAATAAAAGAAAATACATATAAATAAAGTGATATTTTAGTGTAATGGTTAAAATATTAAGGTAAGAATGAAAGTTTTTTAGTAGAATGATAATAAAATTAGGAAAAAAATATAATATCTTTAGT
This sequence comes from Vaccinium myrtillus, assembly GCA_016920895.1. NCBI lineage: Eukaryota > Viridiplantae > Streptophyta > Magnoliopsida > Ericales > Ericaceae > Vaccinium > Vaccinium myrtillus. Next base: position 123,955 of record JADGMU010000831.1, read on the forward strand.
ATAATGATAATTGGATTAAAATAAAAGTATAATTTTATATGTAAATATATTTCGGGGCGGGTTCGGGGCGGGTAACGGGGCGGGGTAATGTAAACCCGACCCCGACCCGAACCCGGACGGGTTTTTTAAATTTCCCCCGTACCCGCCCCGGTACCCGAAAATTCGACAAAAAACCCGCCCTAATCGGGGCGGGGCGGGGCGGGTTAGGGGCGGGGCGGGGCATTTTGCCATCCCTAAACACCACCAACCCACCCAAAAAGATGGAGTAAAAAAGAGTAGTAGATTAGCCATTATCAATAAATAGTACTAGATCCAAATATGAAGTTAAAGAAACCAGGAGATCAAGAGCGGAGGAATAACCTCCCGAAATAAGTACTGAAATCTCCAAAAATAACCCTAGACTACATTAAACTGAATACGCACACAACGGCATACACACAGCTAGCCTACAGAACGATGACTTCCACAGGCCGATAAAGGACATTGCCGTTTCTGAGCATTATTGTCCCCATTCAACACGGATGTGAAAGAGATCATTGTGAAAGTAATAACTCCAACCTTCCCGAAAATCAAAACTGGCACAAGAAAACCAAAAACGAAGGCTAAAGCTAAATACATGAGAACCAACTACAATTAATCGATTCACTAGACTAGCCCATTCACTAGTCACACAAAGTTATGACAAGTTTAAACCTCAACATCGTAGATCTGGATCATCCCATGGCCAGAGCTCCATCTACATCAAGACCTCAACCGCAAATACTCATCTCCAGAGACCACGAGCCGTAAAACACAACCTCCAGCAATCACAAATGGCAAAACACAACCGCTAGCAACCACAAACGGTGAACAACTGGTGACAAACTCCATGTATGATCAGTGATGGTCTATCAAGAGGAGGCTTGAGGATGTTATTCATGCGAGTGAGATTTATGGGTTCAACGGCCACGATCGTATTTGGAGGTACCAGAAGTATATAATACATTCTAAGTCTCCGGAGTAATTTTTTATCATTCCGTATTTCTACTCTTGTGCTATCCTTGATCTTATTATGGACTCCACAGTAAGGCCATTATGTTTGTATATGGTAGTATATTATGTTGCTCGGATTATCATGGATCAAATTCGTACAAGTGCAAGCCTAGCAGGTTCAAGGAATTAAATGAGATATGATTGATTGATTGTCATGGGAAAAATCAAGAGTATTATTGGTTTATATATATATATGGTCTGTGGGCATTTGTAAATTATTTTGACCTTGGTGGTGCTTGGCATGTTACGGAGATAGGCCGGGTACGAGGCTTAAGTTATTTTGTTGTGAAGGTTGATTCGCTTGATTCGGTTGAAGTTGTAAATATCATTTATTGGTTCCGTTATGTCCCTTTATATGTTGTTATATTGTATACTTCCCGCCTAGTTCATGTGGTAGATATGGAGCGTAATAGTGGCGGCCGGAACAGGAGTATCCAAAGGAAAATAGAGTTATTTTTGGAGAAATCATTATGTATTTTTGTTGAGATTTAAGACCCGAAATTTTTGTTGGAAATTATCAAAATAAATGGGTTTTTATTTGGGGTTTTATCAAAATATTCCTTGTGCCTTTTAGAAAGCTTTTATTGTTGTGTTTTGGTTTTGTCCCACATTGGCTAGTGAGGAAAAGGTTGAGTGGTATATATATGGGAACATTCCTATAATGTTCACATAGTGTTAAGTGGCAAAGCACCTATGGTGCTACGTGCATTACCGGCGTAGCCGGTGATGGAACACACTCACCCGCACCCGCACCCGCACCCGCACCCGCGCGCGTGCGTGAGCGTGGCAGTGGGCTGTGTGGCGCTTTGCACTTAGCACGTCGGCGCCTAGGCGCCCTTTCTTATTGCCCTTTGGCGGTAAGGTGTCGCTGATGTGGCATACGGGTCGGAACAGATGGGTATCGATACCCTCGTTTAGGTGTATCGATACCGGTTGGTTCATGAACAAACAGAATGTTTGGGTATCGATACCAGTGTGTTTGGACGCGGATTTCAGACTCTAGTTCGTGAACGGATGCAACTCTAAACGGTGGGTTATGACCCAAACTCAAATCTATTCACTAAGGGGTGTGTCCTTAAGTGAAATGGTACATTTGGGTCTATATATAACACCCAAATTACATTCACTATATACGGAATTCTAGCCTTGTTACTCTGCCAAAATTACTACAGATTGCTTTCTAGTTTTGCTGTACTGTTACTGCAGAAACGGTGCCAGCAAATCCTTGGTTCTTTCGATTCTTTTACGACTCGGTATTCTGTCTGTCCTTCGTTTGTGCGGACGCAGGCAGAAGATCATTGAATTGATCGGGCTTCGTTGTATCCTCGGACAGATTCGCTATCAACCCGGTGCACACCAAACGGTGGGGGCGAATACTGTTTTCGGAAAGCGACATCCTCGGACAGATTCGCTATCAACCCGGTGCACACCAAACGGTGGGGGTGAATACTGTTTTCGGAAAACGACATAGTAACGTGCCTCGAAGCAAGTTCCATCATCAACAAGTTCAGTTTCCCGAAGACTCCCGAATTTTGCACCAACAATCGAAAACAGTATTCGGGAATGGCGTCATCATCAAGGTCTCTGCGACAAATGACACAGGACATCGTGAAATTGGACAAGTTTGATGGAGGGAATTTCAGGCGTTGGCAAAAGAAGATGCACTTCATGCTCACGACATTGAATGCCGTGTATGTTCTCACTAAACCGTATCCGGAGGAGAAAGAAGATGAGACTTTGGAGGAGACACGGGTGAGGATGAAATTTGAGAATGATGACTACATCTGCAAGGGGCATATTCTGAATGCACTCTCGGACGCAATGTTCGATGTGTATTCGAATACGGAGACGGCAAAGGAGATGTGGGATTCATTGAGGGCCGCTATTTGACCGAGGATGCGACAAGCAAGAAGTTTCGGTCACCAATTTATGAGTTATAAAATGGTAGACAACAAGTCGTGATTGATCGATTGCATGATATTTAGCATATTCTCAACCGTTTAAGATTAAGAACATGAACATGGATGAATCGATCGTGGTGTCTTCTGTGATCGATAAACTTCCTCCTTCCTGGAAAGACTATAAGAAAAGTCTTAAGCACCAAACTGAGGAACTTACTCTGGAGCAATTGGTTGTTCATCTCACTGTGGAGGAACAGACAAGGCGACAAGAGAAGGAAGAACTTGGGGCTGGTGCCTCTAAAGTTCATGTGGTGGAAGAAGGAAAAGGTTCCAACAAGGGTAAACATAACAAACAAGAGAAAGTCCAACAGCGGCTACGACCGGGGCGATGACCCGAAAGGGAAAAAGCCAAAGGTTGAGTGTTGGCGTTGTGGTCAGCCGGGGCACTTCAAAAAGGATTGCAAGTCTAAGAAGAAGAAGGATCCACAGGCATCGGGTCCAAAGGGTAAATTTCTGGCTGTTGTGTCCGAAATTAACATGGTTGGGGATGCCGGAAACTGGTGGATGGACTCCGGGGCTACAAAGCATGTTTGCATTGATAAGAGGTTCTTCACCGACTATGAAGTGGTTGATGATGGTTCATTTCTCTACATGGGGAACTCATCTACCGCTCCTATCAAAGGCAAGGGCAAAGTGGATTTGGAGTTCACTGAAATGTTTTGACTTTGACTGATGTTTACCATGTACCGTGGTTAGAAAAATCTTGTATCTCGGTAGCTCGCTTGATAAGCATGGCTTTAGGCTAGTGTTTGAGGCGAACAAATTTGTTCTGTCTAGGAATGACACATTTGTTGGAAAAGGCTATGTTTGTGAGGGCATGTACAAACTCAACGTTAATAACACATTCACAGTTTCTGCTTACTTGCTTGATTCTCTTTCTTTATGGCATAATCATTTAGGACATGTTAATACTAGGAAGATGGATATGATGGTTAAATTGGATTTAATTCCTAAGTATGATGTTGATATGGTTGATAGATGCAATGTGTGTTCACTTACTAAAATCACTAGAGTTCCATTTCCTAAAATTGTTAAAACTACAACTTTGTTAGAACTTGTTCATAGTGATGTATGTGATATGCATAGCACCCCTACTAGAGGAGGCAAGCAATACTTTGTTACTTTTATAGATGATTTTTCTAAGTATTGTCATGTTTATTTGTTGCACTCAAAAGATGAGGTTCTAGAAAAGTTTATCACTTTCAAAACTGAGGTTGAAAATCAATGTGGAAAAACAATAAAGCGTTTAAGGTCTGATAGGGGTGGTGATTATTATTTTCCTGATTACTGTGAGTCAGTAGGCATAATTCATGAGAAAACGGCACCATATACTCCACAACAAAATGGAGTGGCTGAACGGAAAAATCGGACTTTAACGGAGATGGTTAATGCTATGCTTAGCAATTCAGGATTAGGCACTGGTTTGTGGGGCGAAGCCATACTTACCGCTGCTTACATCTTGAATAGGGTACCTCTCAAGAAATCACAAATAACTCCATATGAGTTATGGAAAAAGAAGAAACCTAACCTAAGTTATTTTAAAACTTGGGGTTGTAGAGCAATTGTGAGATTGCCAAAACCCAAAAGGAAGAAATTGGGTGAAAAAGGAATTGAGTGCATATTCCTTGGTTATGCTTTACATAGTAAGGCATATAGGTTTCTTGTTTCCGAGCCAAATGATTCGTATGGGGTTAATACCATAATTGAATCAAGGGATGCTGTGTTTTATGAAAATAGGTTTGTTCCTATTCCGAAAGAGGTTAATGAAGAGAATGAATCAATCTCTTATGGGCCTGAAACAGGCGTAACCTACTAAGCAGTCGAACTTAGGAGAAGTAAAAGGGCGGGTTGCTAAGTCCTTTGGTCCCGACTTTATAGTGTATTTAGTTGAAGGAACTAGAGACACTACTTGTAATCATACCATGGTTTCATATCATGTGGAATCGGATCCCTTGACCTTTGGGGAGGCTATGAAATCGCAAGATTGTGCTTTCTGGAAAGAAGCAATCCAAGATGAAATGGATTCTATCATGGGTAATGATACATGGATTCTTGCCGATTTGCCACCAGGTTCCAAGGCCATTGGTTGTAAATGGATTTTCAAGAAGAAAATGAAAGTTGATGGCACGATAGACAAGTTTAAGGCACGGTTGGTTGCCAATGGCTTTACGCAAAAGGAAGGTATTGATTACTTCGATACCTATGCACCGGTAGCAAGAATCTCTACTATTAGAGTTCTTCTTGCCATAGCTTCGATACATAAACTTCATATTCACCAAATGGATGTAAAGACTGCATTTTTGAATGGTGAATTGGATGAAGAAACTTATATGAAGCAACCGGAAGGGTTTGTTGTGCAAGGACAAGAACACAAAGTATGCAAACTTGTTAAGTCTCTCAGACGGACTTAAACAAGCACCTAAACAATGGCATGAGAAGTTTGATAAGGTAATTGTATCAAACGGGTTTAGATACATCAATCGATAAATGTGTTTATAGCAAATTTTGAAACTCGAGGTGTAATCGTGTGTTTGTATGTGGATGATATGCTTATCTTTGAACTCGATTTAGATAGCATACAAAGCACAAAGGATATGCTTTCATCTAGTTTTAGCATGAAAGATATGGATGAAATGATGTAATTCTAGGAATTAGAATTACAAGGCAAGGAGGAAATATAGTTCTTTCTCAATCACATTATATTGAGAAGATACTAAAGAAGTTTAATCACTTTGATTGTACTCGATTTCTACACCTTATGATCCACATATAAAGTTGTATCCTAATACAGTGTAGAGCAAGTGTCATAACTAGATTATTCTAGAGTGATAGGAAGCTTGATGTATGCCATGACATCTACTCGGCCGGACATTGCTTTTGCGGTGGGTAAACCGAGTAGGTATACGCATAACCGAGTGATATTCATTGGAATGCGGTTAATCGGGTTTTGAGGTATTTAAAGAAAACTATAGACTATGGGATAGTCTATAGTGGGTATCCATCGGTTCTAGAAGGATACACGGATGCTAGTTGGATAGCCGAGAATGAAGATCACTTGTCAACAAGTGGATGGGTCTTCACTCTTGGTGGTGGAGCAGCGATTTCTTGGGGTTCAAAGAAACAAAGCATAATTCAGACTCCGACTATGGCAGCCGAGTTTGTGGCACTAGCATCGGGTAGCAAAGAGGCCGAGTGGCTAAGGAGTATGTTATGGGAGATTCCCATGTGGCCAAAACCTATGCCATCGGTATCTTTGCATTGTGATAGTCAATGGCACTATCAGGCTTTACCCTGAGTATATAATGGGAAGTCCAGGCATATAAGACTTCGACATAGCTATGTGAGGAATTTGATAACCGATGGGGTGATAACCATTGATTATGTTAAGTCGAGTCAAAACACGGCGGATCCTTTACAAAAGGTCTTGCAAGAGATTTGGTGTGGAAAACATCACAGGGGATGGGACTTAAGCCCACTAAAATATAATCACTCTTGGTGGAAACTCGACCCAACGCTTGTTTAGCTTCAAGTCCTTGGGTTCAATGAGCAAACTACACCATAAGTTGTGATGGCAAGCATTTACCGGTTACACCCATCCTATGGTAAAGTGTTTGGTACCTGTAATTAAAAGAGGAGGTGAGCTACTTAGCTCTTAATAGACTTCTAACGGTTTAGTTAGGCGGATGCTGTCGTTACAGGGGCATTTTTAAAAGTCTACCTATATGAGTGTGAGGGTGGTGCCGCCTTCTATAGGTTCACGGGCTAGAACTTTAGAGCACTCACGAAATAGGATATAGACACACGACCAATCCACGTGTCGGCGATTTTTGAATACCTAAGTCAGGTAAGATGCGTGCGTGAAACGTGTCTGGTTGGTCATTATAGGATCGCTGGTTAAAAGACAAGTCTACCATGCGTTCCGACTAACTTTGATGTGTTTCACTAGGTGATGGTTAAAATCGTGAGATACCTTCGTTGATGCACAAGTCTCTTCAAAGGAACCAAGGCTTCATCTTTATTTTGAAAATGGTGGGGGATTGTTGGAAATTATCAAAATAAATGGGTTTTTATTTGGGGTTTTATCAAAATATTCCTTGTGCCTTTTAGAAAGTTTTATTGTTGTGTTTTGGTTTTGTCCCACATTGGCTACTGAGGAAAAGGTTGAGTGGTATATATATGGGAACATTCCTATAATGTTCAGATAGTGTTAAGTGGCAAGGCACCTATGGTGCTACGTGCATTACCGGCGTAGCCGGTGATGGAACACACTCATACGCACCCGCACCCGCGCGCGCGCACGCGTGCGTGAGCGTGGCAGTGGGCTGTGTGACGCTTTGATGACGCACTTTGCACTTAGCACGTCGGCGCCTAGACGCCCTTTCTTATTGCCCTTCGGCGGTAAGGTGTCGCTGACGTGGCATACGGGTCGGAACAGATGGGTATCGATACCCTCGTTTAGGTGTATCGATACCGGTTGGTTCATGAACAAACAGAATGTTTGGGTATCGATACCCCATTCCAGGTGTATCGATACCGGTGTGTTTGGACGCGGATTTCAGACTCTAGTTCGTGAACGGATGCAACTCTAAACGGAGGGTTATGACCCAAACTCAAGTCTATTCACTAAGGGGTGTGTCCTTAAGTGAAAGGGTACATTTGGGTCTATATATAACACCCAAATTACATTCACTATATACGGAATTCTAGCCTTGTTACTCTGCCAAAATTACTACAGATTGCTTTCTAGTTTTGCTGTACCGTTACTGCAGAAACGGTGCCAGCAAATCCTTGGTTCTTTCGATTCTTTTACGACTCGGTATTCTGTCTGTCCTTCGTTTGTGCGGACGCAGGCAGAAGATCATTGAATTGATCGGGCTTCGTTGTATCCTCGGACAGATTCGCTATCAACCCGATGCACACCAAACGGTGGGGGCGAATACTGTTTTCGGAAAGCGACATAGTAACGTGCCTCGAAGCAAGTTCCATCATCAACAAGTTCAGTTTCCCGAAGACTCCCGGATTTTGCACCAACAATTTTCATTATAGACATTATTTGTACTTTTTTTAGATTCTAAATTCTTTTGGGTCGTTACAGTTATAATCATGCATTTTATCTTTGGATTAAACCTATCATGCTTTTTATACATTCTGGAGGTTATTATTTTAATCTTGTTAGGTTATGTATTTATTTTTGGTTAGTCATATTTTAGACTTCTTTGATTGCCTTTGATTTTCTTTTACAGTAATAAATTTTCTCCAAGTGTTGGAGGCTTGGTTTAGTTCCTTGGGGGAGAAAACATCAAAAAAAAAAATTAGTTTGATTCGCTGCCATTCCAATCGAATAAGGGAAATAGATCAACCTTTATCTATTTCACTTATTTAATTTAGTTGAACTTAAGATTCAAAAAAGTTCTTTCTTACCCAAATCATTATGATCACTATGAATTCCAAATATTTCATGAATAAAATCAATTTTTTTTTCCGATGCAGATATAATGCTGTAATGGCCAGCTGGGAACTTGCGTTCAATTGGGAACATGACCATGAGTTCCAAGTTCAGGATGTGAGCGTGCGGGTGCTGACAGACATGGCTTGGGTTACAATGGAAGCCTTCGTTGACTTGGGAGCCGACATGGACATGGAAGCCGGGCCATAATTATTCCAAAATTATTTAGCCGCGTATCTGTTATTACAACAGTAACAAGTTTATCGATGTATCTATGGTTTATTGGGAAGATCTCATGTCATCTTTGTTTTGTTTTTTCTTCTTACTAAAAGCAATTGTGGTTGTTTGCTGGAGAAGTGGCCATCAAGGTTGTTGAAATTGAAAGTCAGGAATTTGCATAAGTCAGTTTTTGGGATGATGTATTATGATTTGTGAGAGAATAACCTAGTTTGTAAAGTGCAATAAGTCAGCTTCTCAAACAATCTTCAATTTTGTTTCTTGCCCCTAATCTTTAGTTTGTTCCTCTATATTCGTTTTTTTAAATTGGTGTCTATGCCTTGAATCGATTGCATCAAGTTGCTTCAACTCTTCCCCCTCTCTCTCCAACTACCAGGTTATTCGGTGGAGTCCATGGAGAAGGAAAATGACCAAGAGAAAGGCAGCTGGTGTTGGTGAGAGGAAGAGGAGGATGGGAAGTGATGGAAGGCAGCCTTGAATCGATTGCATCAAGTTGCTTCAACACTTTACAAACTAGGTCGTTCTCTCACAAATCATAATACATCATCCCAAAAAACTGGTGCTCTGATCTTGTCTTCATGGTTGGTGGGTGCTCTCTGAAGGTGTTCCCGTTGTTGGTAGTTTGTTAGTTTGGTTGTTTCGGCTGGTTGGGTTTATGCTTATTGGTTGGTTTTTGCTGCTGCTGGTTTTGTTGTGTTCTTTCCTGGTTTTAGGGGAGGTGTTTTCTAGGGTGGTTTTCTTTTTGCTGTAGCTTCACAACAAAATAACTTAAGCCTCGTACCCGGCCTATCTCTGTAACATGCCAAGCACCACCAAGGTCAAAATAATTTACAAATGCCCACAGACCATATATATATAAACCAATAATACTCTTGATTTTTCCCATGACAATCAGACAATCAATCAATCATATCTCATTTAATTCTTTGAACCTGCTAGGCTTGCACATGTACCAATTTGATTCATGATAATCATCCGAGCAACATAATATACTACCATATACAAACATAGTGGCCTTACTGTGGAGTCAATAATAAGATCAAGGATAGCACAAGAGTAGAAATATGGAATGATAAAAAATTACTCCGGAGACTTAGAATGTATTATATACTTCTGGTACCTCTAAATACGATCGTGGCCGTTGAACCCATGAATCTCACTCGCATGAATAACATCCTCAAGCCTCCACTTGATCGACCATCACTAATCATACATGGAGTTTCTCTTTCTCTAAATAATACAAACTTGAAAAGCCTTGTGTAATATTCTCTTCCCAAACTTGCAAATATATATATAACCCACAAATCAAGAAACAACCCCCATAAAAGTGGGGCTGGCCTAGGTGTTAGCCCAACAAGCCTTAGGCTAGACAACCTCTAGTTGGGGCAACCAAAAAAAAAAAAAAATTAAATATAAATATAAAAAAAATTCCCCAAATAAAGCAAAGTTGTTGATTGGTTTCGTGGAGAAAATTTTGGGTGCGGATTGGATAGGGACACGTGGTGCCCGGCACACAATCCGAGCCGTCCAAACACGTTTTGGACAACTTAGATTTGAGGGTGGCATTTTTTTAATTTTTTTGAAACAAATTTACACCATCAGATCTGAGCCGTCCAAAACGTGTTTGGATGACTCGGATTGGGTACCGGGCACCACTTGTCCCTACACAATCCGCATACAAAATTTTCTCGGTTTCGTGGCCATCTTCATTGCCAAAGTTTACGCCTTTACAGGGAGCTGAGAGTTTAATTCCTAGCCCACCTGCCCTTGACTTTTTGACTTTGTCCTCAATCAGCCTTTTCCTTTAATCACATTTTCCTCCCAATCCACAAAATTACGAAAATTACATTACTAAATTACTTTTGTTAGAAAGTTTTGCATTTAACAAGACATTAACGTACAAGTGACATGTTCTTATGTTTTATTAAAAAGAATATTACAGTTGTGGAAAATTGAAAAAGTTCGAGCGAGCTAACACAGTTTATCATTCTTATTTTCTTTAGATGTTGATTTTTTTATATAATTCAAGTTAAAAGTACAATGTAACCTTTATTTTTTTTTTACTTGTGTATATTTTTATTTTGTATGACTTAAAATATAGTAAGTGGACAACCATATCTAGAGTCGAGCTTGAGCAACTCAAACATTGAGACTGACCCTGCATAAAAGCCAACTACCAAGTTACTGTGATGCATGAAACTACCCCTTAGGGCATCTCTAGTAACACTAACACTGCTAGTGTAAGAAATAGACAATTAGTTAATCTTTTTTTTTATTTTTTGTGTTTCAATTAAAAAATGGGTTTCATTTTTATGTTGTTATGACAAAATGTGTTGTTACGGTAAAGAGTGTTTTAATGGTGTTGTTAAGAGCAAGTGCATCAGTCTCCGCAAACACTCTTGGTTAGCTATTTAAGCTTTGCAAATCATAAAAACTCCCCTGCAATAGATTGGGTAAGTGGTTAGGTAAGATCCGATAAATCCAGGGGTACCGACGCCCCTGGTACCGATGGCGTACCGACGGTGCCGGAGACCCCCTTGTGGGTCCCCACTCAATTTCTTTTTTTATGTACAACTTAATGAAAGAGAAATACTATTTTAATAGATGTTAGGTAAATAGATGATATTATTGGAGTGTTGAAAGAGATGTGAGTTAAATATGTACTGTTCACTGGCAATTTTGGCTCAAATTTTGCCAAATCTAATGCACTTGCTCTAAAAGAACACAAATATAGATATAGGTATGTATATATATAGATATAAATGGCGCTTTGGTTAAGGTGGGTCCCATTTTATTCCCCATCTCAATACTTTTTCCTCCTTTTTCTCTCTCCAGTCTCCCCTCCCACACTCTCTCTCTCTCTCTCTCTCTCTTAAATATGTTATAATCCGTATGTCTGTAGGAGTAATTGTCAACTTTAACTTTTTCTTAGCACCACTACTGCATACTACCAAAACAATAGTAGTAATTTTTTGATGCGATCCGTATATTTCTGATCCTAATTTTCTAGCTATGGAAAATGCTTAACGTGTGGTTAATAGGCACACTTTAAGGGTTAAAAAAGTGTATTGAAATGTGTAAAAAAAATGTAAAAGATGTATTAAAGTGTGTGTTGTTTTTATTTATTTGTGTGTTTTAAGGATACCCGTTAAGCATTGCACGCGTTAGCGAGACTCATTTTCTATTTAGTCACATGTTATGGGAGATGCGCTTGCATGAATATATGTGCCAAAAGTAAAGACTCATTTTCTATTTAGTCACATGTTACGGGAGATGCGCTTACATGAATATACGTGCCAAAAGTTAGTGCTGCACTACTGACTTGCAAAACTGTGTTTGTACCGCAATATTTTCCTTGTATCAGACCATCAGAGATATAAAAATGAGATGGCATAACTTATGAATATACGCACAAAGTTACAAAGTGTGACAAAGCGATAAAGTTCAGTACATCACCTCACAGCAAAGGATGAGTGTGCGATTTTGAAAATGATATCTATATCATTGTTGTCAGAGATATGGAGGAGAGAGGGAGGGAAAAGGCGGAGAGAGAAGGGAAAAAGGTTGGTTCAGAGCACTGTTCTCACACATGAGGAGGAAAGAGACATGGAAGGTAGGAGACAGAAAGAGAGGGGAAGAAATGAGGAGAGAGAAAAAGTGGGATTATATACTACTCCTAAAACAATACTTTAACAACAGATGCACAATTGCAACACTTTTTTTCTTTTTCTTTTTTAACTGGCAACACTTTTTTTCTTAACAACCCCTTTTGTCGTAACTATACAAAATAGAATTCATTTTTTACACTTTTAAAACACCACATTTTTAACTCCACAGCTAGAGATGCCCTAATATGCGAAAGTTACTGTCATGCATGCAACTACCCCTTGTCAAATCTACCATAATTCAAGCCATGCACATACTGACATACATCAATCAGGGTCGGCCCTAGGGTTTGGAGTGTCAGGGTGACTAAAAATGTCTTTTCTAAAAGTATAACACTTAAATTTTTTTCAAGTAACAATCACAATATGACCAAGCTAAGACACTATAAAGTTCTACTAATCATTATATAGTAACAAAAAAGTCAAAACACAAAGTCTTCAAATATATATATAACGCACAATTATCATTTAAATATTACTCATGTTACGTTTTTAGAAGCAAAAGTATCAATTACACTTGTATAATTCATCTCTTCTACCAAGTCATTTCATCATAGCATCGAAAAATGAATTCATCGGCAAAGAAAATTCCATTATTATGGCATCAAAAAATGAAGCTACTACACTAAAAAAATGGAATCCATTGCGGCAAGTTCAAAGAGTATAAAACTCTTCGACATATGACAAATTCATAAGTCAAATTAGTAAGAAATAGTAAACCCACAACTATGAAGATGAATTTTTTTCCTCTTTCCAGATTTTGAGAGAAATTGAAGCATTCTAATTTTCTTTTAATTAATCAATCACATAATCATCCTTCAATTAACTAATCATTTTGCAATTTAAAGAAGAAAAAAAAACCTTTGTCAGGATACAATACAGATTTTAATTTTCCTGATAAGGATGCCCTTAATTGTAGGTAAGGGCTTGATCTAATAATTCGATTATTGGGTCACTATTTGACCCAATAAAATTGATTTTTAGATCAAACATTTATCGATATCTGATCGAACTTAATTTTCATATAATCTCCTAGTAAATCAATTTCAATAAAATGACCCGTTGTGATCAAAATTAATTGGTTAAAGTGTTCAGTGTATTCACTTTCATACCCTTTACCAGCCGTAGCGCTGCCGAGTGAGGTAGCAATGTGGAAATCAGTGTATTTTAGAGAGAGTGACAGTGTACTGAGTTGAGAGAGCTCTCAAAGCCCCTTTGGCTAAGTGGGTGAGAAAATAACAAATAAAATAAAAAGGTGTGATTTTCTATAATGATGAGAAAAAAATTAGTGAGAAAATAAAGGAAAGGAGAGTTTTTTTTTTTTTTTTTTCCTCACACCAAATCTTGGTGGGGAACAAACATGGGTTAAAAAGTGATTTCTTATTCTCACCAATCACCATTTCTCACCTCCATCCAATGTTTCAGCGGTCATTCTCTGCCTTTTCTTTTCTTTTCTTTTATTTTCTTTTCTCCTGAGAACCTCCGATTAAAGGGGCTGGTCAGTGAGTTGAAAGAGCACTTTGTAAAAAGCTTATCTCCATTTTTACTAAGAGTGCTCCGATTACTCCTCGTGTATGTTTCGGTTTGATCCTTGGACCCAACAGAGGCTGGTGGCTGGAGTCTTGACGGAATCGAGGTTGAGGAGTTGCTGCACCGCCTGGTGAGCTCTCACTCCACCTTCGATTGCTGCCATTATTCCCGGTATTCAATCGAGACCAAACATCAAAGTCGTCCATTTGTACGATGTCTTTTGGAGAATTTTTTACAAGTTTGCTCGATCTCTCCTCCCCTGCACATGAAAAAGATACCCTGTCAATTTTATCCCCTTTTGGCCACCCTATACATGACGATGAAGAAGAAGAAAAGCACATGACCTCTGAACATGGTGGTATGGATCTCTCCCCAGCTGAAGAAATTTTCATGCCTTTAACTCCCTCTAAATGTGAAGAAGACCTCTCCTATTTGCTTGATTCGCCTGACATTCAGGCATCGTCAATCGGCCTTAAAGACGATTTCTATTTCCCTCCCAATTTCACAATGTACATGGAGGGTGAACTCAAATGGTCGCGACTGGAGATTACTGATGAACCTCGGGCCAATTACTATTTGCCTTCTTGTAGAAACCGCGACTCGAAAGGCATTAGCTGGGTTTTTTGGAGCCGACTATACGACTATCCTCCTCCCTCTAATAGCAAGTGTCAGTGACCTCTCTCTCTCTCTCTCTCTCTCTCTCTCTCTGAGTTTCTTCTATCTTTTTCTGTTTTCCGGCTCAACCTCTATTTTCATTTACAGATAATTTTATGGATTTAATTCCCGATGTTTGTGGGAGTCCGAAAGTTAGGGACAATATCAGACATGCTCTCGAGGAAATGATACTGAACACTATTCTTGGCAACTCACTTGTTCAATTTTGGGCACCCACAACAGCATTGGAGGGGCGGACTTTTCTTATAACTCAATACCAACCTTTTGCTCTTGGTAAAACACAAAACAATATTGATAGACAACGGCTTTGTGAGTATAGGATGATTTGTAGGGAGTATAGCTTCTATGCAGATGGAGAGAGTGGAGAAGAAGAACAATTTGGGCTTCCAGGCCGTGTGTTCCTGAATAAATTCCCCGAATCCACTCTGGATGTGAAGCATTACACTAAAAACGAGTATCCACAACGCGATGATGCTATACAATGCTTCATTAAAGGTTCTTGGGCTCTGCCGGTGTTTGAAGGTTCCAGCCAAACATGTCTTGGGGTACTTGAGATAGCGTCTCTGCTTAACATGCCTTCAGTTTGGCATGAAAAATCTTTTCTAGGC